>BSBK01001218.1:0-67500 GCA_027943335.1 Chamaecyparis obtusa
GCGCCATTTTGGACAAATTGGGCGCCCATTTCACTATGGGTGCCCAATCCTAAATGGGTGCCTGATTTTTGAAAAAGGATCTGGCACCCGAACCTAAACGGGCACCTAATTTTTAAAAATTGGGCGCCCGTTTTGTTTGAGGATTTTCCAATCCCGCTGACTTCTGCGGAATTGGCCCCCAACTCCCAACGCTTACCCACAACTTAGGTAAAGAAAATAAATGAAATTATCTCATTAATGTAATTAGTTTTGATGAGAAATGAAAGTAATGTTTCAATGTAAATTGAAGTTGAAATGGAAATAGAATTGCATTAGATTAAGTAATAAAATGTATTGCTTCATAATTTTAAATGAATTCATTAAGGGAACCTTAAGGAATTTACTTGTAAATGGTAATGATGATAAGTTAGAATGTTAGAAAAAAAAAGAAAAATGTTAGTTATAATTTTATGTCATAGACCTGATTCCTTATGGCTTCCCTGGCAGGGACATTACATTTTCTATCAGAGCCCTAGGTTGCTACACTAGGAGCTCTAGGGTCTATTTGCATTTAATTTAGTTTCTTCTTCTTATTATTAAGTTATGTCAACTCAATGGCTATACTTAGGTTGTAACATTGTTCCAAGATGCTTTCCAACATCATAAAGTCCTCTTATGAATAAGCTCACTATTATCCCTCATCATCTCAACAAAGATTGTTCCAATGTGAATGTGTGGGAGAACAAAATTTGAGTAATGACTCGGAGGGAGCTCAAATGAGACAACTCTGATACTGATTTTTCTAAGCTAGAACCCATCAGAAGAAAAGTTATCCATGAGGAGGCAACTTATGCTGACCATTATGATAGGGATAGAGTATAAGCCCTAGGTTGTTCTACTAGGAACCTTGGGAATCATACTTGACCTACTCGCAATACTTGAGTCTATTGTGTTTCTCTTTCTTATGTTTTCTTTTGACCTACCAAACTTGAATACATTATATGTCTTCTTTTAAGTTTTCTTTATGTTAATTAACTTGAGCACTAGACAAAAAGGTATGTTTTTCTATATATCTACCATTATATCTTGGAAGAAATGATTATTTGAAATGATTATTTATGTTTTGCATTTTAAGATTCAAGAATTCTTGATACTTGGGTGTTGTGTTCTTATCCTTATTCTAAGAAAATCTTAAAGAATTGTAAGGAAAGTTATTTTTGTTATCCCTTGATCTTATGATGATTTTTATAAATGGCTGCCAAAATAGTCTCCAAGTGATTTGAAAAGCTAAATACTCTACTCTCCTATAAATGTTAGATAACATTGAGATTTGTTATTTAAAGCTAGTACTATAAAATCTCAAGATAGATTCGAATCATGTTGTACTTATGGTTGGGAACAAGGGATGATTAGGTTTCTAGGACAAAAAGGATTGTAATATTGGATGGTTTTAAAACATGTCTAGTAAAATGTACCTTTATCCTTCCTCAAGAACTTAGGAATTTATGAACTTATATTTTCTTGAAAAAGAGATAATGTGTTGAAATTAGGTAAGATTTGATATTTCAAAATATGACAAGATTAAGAAGTATATCTCTTTTATATATCCTATCAAAAGTAAGAAATTAAATCTATTGTTGAAATCAAATGTGTCTCTCCCTTATTTCCTCAAGAAATATGTTTAAAAGAATAAATTACATCGGGGAAAATCAATGTGCCATTAAGTGGAAAGTGCTTAGCTAGAGGAAACCCTTGGGTAAAGGACCTATGTCCCCAAGGTTTTGTAATAAATAGGATCATAAGTACATAATTGTTGAAAGGATAAATGTTTGATTATATGGTAGGAGTTCTGAATTATATATGATCCTTGTAAGTGGTGTGAATTGAACCAATGAAAAATCATCAACTATAAGGAAAGAATAGGATATTAAACAAAATTGTGTAGTAATTATTTACATTGTTCTCATTTTGTGTGTGAAATGGAAGTCGAAGATAACAACATTGATATGATATAGGAATGATGAGTTATTATGAAAGGAATAATGATATGTCTATTTGAATAAGATTTAAGTCAAACTTTCTATCTGTCCTAAAATGGAAATATTAGAAGAATGTGAATTCGTAGGTAATGGTATAGATGTCATATTGAAGACACGAATAAGTATAATAATACTTGTAGTTACTCCTCAAATGTTCTTTTATTGAAATGTGTGTAAGAAAGGTTAGTGGGTTGAACATATTTATTTGATTGAAATAAAAGGGTAGTCATAGGACTCATGTAATCTCCCTCTATTAAAGAATCTATGACTTTTATTTTGAGAAAATGGTAAATTCATACAAATGTATTAATGTTGGGAAAAGATATACTCATATTTAGATTATTATGAACTTCTAGGATATGGAATTGGTTAAATAAGCTAGTTAATAAGTAATGTTGATGAAACTCTAGCCTAATGAGTCATGTTAAAATTTATTAGGGATATCTTATGTGTATTGTCATAATAAAACAATAATAAATTGTTATAATAGTATCATAAAAGGTATCTTAGGTTGCACTCTTTGAAACGGATGTGTATTCTATCTTGCATGTAAGTTGATATTAGATATTCTCCTATAAGTATACCTTAGATCTTATGGGAAAAAAATAACTTCTTCCATAAAAGAGGTTTCTTTTTATCTTGTCAGAAAGGTTACTCACAAAATTTATGTGCTGATGTATGTGGCAAATTTAATATTTGAATGGTTTTAGTTTATTAATATTAATATTTAATAATTTATGTTTACCTTAGGTTAATTGATTATAATCACTTAAGGGTTGGATCTGTTATCTTCTCTAATAATGTTACTTGGGATTAGATATGATTAATACATTTAGGGTTATATGATTTGTTTATGTTGATTTGATAATGAGACATTTTGAGTACATGCCTGATGCTTAAATGGGTTTGTGAAAGTTAATAGATGATTTACATTTACATGAATATGTTATGATGCATTCTGGTTATACAAAATGGAAAAAAAGATTATTCTAGTACTAACTACACTAATCCAATCATGCTTTGTTGATGTCACTATCTGATGTGAGTGTAGGATAAGGGGAGGTAGTCGTAGTTACTCCTACAGGAGGTCCACACAATGTCGCACTCTCCATCCTTGTTTTCCATTGTCTGTTTATATATATGTATATATGCATATTGGTTGGTGTTGCAGGATGTATGTACCAGGCATCGACTCCACCTGGCTACATAGGTCTAAGCGTGCCTTCAAAATCCTCGAACTATTGTTGTGTGGAGATATTACCAAGATTACTCTCAAGGTTACCCGTGAACTTAGAGTTATGTTTAGGCCTAGCTAGGGGATCTAAATGCAACATGTGATGTGGTCTTGTGATTTATGATTTGATGTTCTTCTGAGATTAATGATGTGAGTTAGATTTATCCTTGTAAGTATATGTATATATATTTATTATATAGTGTTATAATTGAATGTATGTTATATATGTATGTGTATATGTGGGTGCACACGCATATACCCATGCTTATATAAATAATAATATTTAAATGATTTTATTGATTGTGTAATTGGTATGTTGTTTATAATAATTAAATAAAGTATATTAATGTATTAAACAAAAAGTAAAAATAGTAATTAATAAAAGAAATGCTCTTTGTAGTAAAACTAGCTATCTAGGAGGGAGTTTAACTTGAGACCTCCTAGAAGTTAGGCTAGTTGGTTTCCGTGTGTTCTATGTGTTTTCCTTGAAAGTTATTTGTTTGACTTTCTTGTTATGATTTTTTTTTAATCTATTTTAATTAAATTTATTAAAACTTTGTTCAGTGCTTACAGGAATAATTGGTTTGATTTTTCAACCAACTATGGAAGTTGGAGAAGTTTCTTTCCGTAAAGAAACTCCTCCAACCACATAGTTGGAGGATAAAAAATTGAAGTTTTTATGTTGTTGGGGAGAGAGAATTTCTGGAAGATTTTTGGGAATTGTCTGTAATTATTTTTTTGAAAGTTTATTTGAATTTTTTGAGTCTATGTTTAGTGAAAACAAATGTATGTGGATTGTTGGAGTTTGATTTCCAAATGAAGCTTTCGAAGAGGCTATCTACTCAAGGCTTGAAGATTTGCAGAGAGTCTCCAGGCAAGAGAAGAGAATTTCTCCCCAGGACCCTAGGTAGGGTCTATACTGGGATGAATTCTCCAATTCTCCTATGTGTATTTGTGGATGTGTGTGTTTATTTTGAAAATTAATAGTGTGTTCTTATGATATATCAATATTCTTTGGTTATATATGTTGATGGATTAAATATTATTGAGAACATATACTATGTGCAGGCAGTTTAAATGACATGGTTTATTAATTTTCTTTGTCAAAACTCTTCCTGGAAGTCTATGGTTAATTATATGATTTTAATTTGGTATATATATATATATATATATATATGAATGTGTGTGTGTGTTATTAAATGTCTATATTATTCATATGATCTGATTTAAAATTAGGATGATAATGAAAAATATGCTAATTGAAAATAGACAAAGTATTCTGGTTTGTTTTTATATACCCATACTATATTATTCATAACTTTTGAACTAGATATTATTTTGAAAATCTCTCTAGTGAGAGGATGCACAATTAGGTTTTAACCAACATATATCAAAATGAGAAAAATCCAACAGTTCAAAAAAAAGTTGTGCTTACCGCACCAAGACTGTATTTTTATGATAGTCATATAGAAATAGTCATGCATAGATTCCTACAGGTTCATTAGTTTATAGTACAATCTTTTCCCCATCAATATTTATTAATTTATAATTTATATTACTTTTATTTTATATTTAGACCTATTGTGGAAACTTTAGAGTCATGTATTTTAGTTGTACACATGCATGTGGCAAGTCTTGTGCTTTGCTTTGAGCTATCTTGTGATATACATCCTTCCAATGGTTCCTATTATGTATATGGTTAGGGTTAGGACTCACTCTGAGGGCCTAAGTGCATAGGGGAGTTTCCTAAACCTATGGATCAAGACATGGAAGTGTTATTTTATATCTTTTTCTTGTGATGGAGTAAGGGAATAGGAACCCTAAGTGAGTGGCTCACCATAGGTGTTGGAACCCTAAAGTGGTTGCCAGATGATCCTATGGGTGGGTTTGTAAAAAGTGATAACATTAAAAATTAACCTAGGAAGGGGGGATTCAAAAGATAATGAAAGAAAACATAATAATGGCTACACAGATCTGATTGGAGTATCGGGACCAGGGATAACTACCAGGGTGGATCCCTATTCATAAAGGGGGGACCGGGGTTACATGGTTGCCAAGATGGATCCTAATACACAGTTTGTGCGATGACACTTACTTAGGTGGTCTCCTAGAACCTTAACCTCTATGTTACAGTATGATGATATTTTATGTGCTTTATTCTTGTTCTTTTTAGTCTTGGATTTATTGGTATTTGAGACTTAGATTTCCTTAAGGTCTTGAGAGTACCTTTGTTCTATCTCCTAGCACGGGGGGTGGAACTTTACCAGTTTCACATGGTTGGGTGGCAAATCTCTTTCAAGGTATTGTTCATGGTTCATGTCATGGCTTGGATTCTGAGTTGTTCAGTGGTGAAGATTATGTTCTTGTATCATGTATCACCATCTTTTGTTATCAAGATGTAAAGATGTATTGTAAGCCGGGCAACTTGATGTAATTATCTTTCTCTATGCCTTTGGGCCATGTGCAACAACTCTAATTGTAATTGCGTTGAAATTGTAAGATAGAAGCTATGTATTGGGAAGGGTAGTTTTAGGAATTTCAAAAGCTAATTGAATATTTGTAATCAGACATGGATTATGTTTAAGTAATTCCTACCCTATCTCTCTTATGAATTTTAAAATGAAATTGAAAGTAATGATTCTATGTCAGTATTGGTAATGCAATAGATCATAACTTCTGAAAGGAAACTCATTTTGTTAGTGAAAAGATGTGCTAAGGGTTGAAGGGTATCTCCAGGTGAAATAGTAAGGGAAATGAAACATGTACGTTATTGAAATTAGTAATGAGATGTGATTTCTTAAATGTATAAGTTCAATGTGTATGATCTAAGGTTATTTAACTAGGTTCTAATCTCAATTCTTAACTAGATTTATACAAGGTTATAGATGATAATTTGTGGAAGTTAGACTTGTGGAAAGAAATGATTCAGTGAATGGTTTATGTTAGTTAGTAATAGATGGTTAAGTACTTTAAACTTTTTCTATTATGATCTTTGAAATGAAAATGTAAAGTAAGGACTTTTAATAGATGGTTTATCTGATGATAGTGCATAAATAAGGTTAAGGAGAAAACAAATGAAAAATGAAAGGATAAATGTACTTGGTGTATTAGATAAATGATGGGCTTCTAATTTATTTCTAAAAGTGAATATCTATGCAAATTAGGTAAAGAAAATAAATGCAATTATCTCATTAATGTAATGAGTTTTGATGAGGAATGAAAGCAATGTTTCAATGTAAATTGAAGTTGAAACGGAAATAGAATTGCATTAGATTAAGTAATAAAATGTATTTCTTGATAATGGTAAATGAATTCATTAAGGGAACCTTAAGGAATGTCCTTGTAAATGGTAATGATGATAAGTTAGAATGTTAGAAAAAAACAAAAAAATGTTAGTTGTAATTTTAGGTCATAGACCTAATTACTTATGGGTTCCCTAGCGGGGACATTACACTTCATATAAATCTTAGGGAAGGTATATAAGGATGTTTTTTTTATTCTTACTAAGTCGATTGACTTAATTATGTATTTTGTGAAAGATATGGGTTATTTTTCATTGATGACTATTCTTGGCATTTAAACAATATTATTTGAAATAAACCAATTTTGGAAGTTGTCAAGTATTAGAGGCTTGTAGATTAATTACTAGAGGATTTTTAAGTTCTTGTTTTTTTGATATGTTTTTTCCTTTTTTATATATTTAATATTTTTTTTTAATATTATGTATGGTGCTTTTGGATGCCTTTTGTTGTGTTTAGACCAACTTGCAAATGTGGAATCTTAGGAGGTTATCTAAATTTGTACTTTGAGTAATTGAATTATTTTGGATTTGTCAATTTTTCTCCTTGTTATAATAGTGTGTGGAGTAGCATCTCTTAAAGTATATGTTGAGATATTATTTATTGTTATGGCATCATTTTACATTTTAGGGTTAGGGTTTGTCCTGATGATGTGGATCATTGGAAAATACCTGAGAACCGAAGGGAGGGATGTCTTGTTGAAAAGTCTTATGTTTCCCTAGATGAATTTTCATATGAGTAGGGTTCCTAGGTGCACTAGGTGGGTGGCTCACCACACGATCTGGGCTGAAGAGGCCAAAAAGATAGCCTTTGGGTGAGTTTTGAAAATGAAAACCTAACATAACTAAAAATGGATGGGAACGGGTAAGGGTTTAATAAAATTTATTAATAAGAGAAAATATTGGATTAATGTTCCGCATAAGTCATGTAGGACTACTATGGTCATTGTATCTACTGGGGTAGGCTGTGAGGACATCAGGGTACATGATTGCTAGGAAGGATCCCAACATAGAGGACTATGTGATGACACTCACCTAGCATGTATCCTAGAGCACTTTCCTCTTATTTTTTGTGATGTGACTTTATGATTTGTGTTTTGGGGCTTTACACTTGTGCTTTGACGGTTATGTTGAGATATTGGAGCTTTTATGTCATTTTGGGGCCTTTTCTATAGAGCTTACATTTTGATAATTATATTTTTGGGGGATTTGGTTTTCTTTTCTCTATCGGGAGGGGACATCCCACAACCTTAGACAACCCTAGTCTCATGTGTGGACTTTGGTTCTATTTCCTAGTGCAGGGGAGTGGACCTTTATGGATCCACGTGGTTGGGTGGAAAATATATCGAGGTATTTTTATGGTTCCATAGATTTCCTACATTCTATCTCTACTTGAAGCTATTGAAGATTATTATCTACACCTTTCATTTCCAAAATATTCTATTACAAGTGATGAATTCTATGTAAATGTTGATATCTCATGTAATGATCTTTTGAGCTCCTAAAAGAGATTCAAGACTCTATGTAATTTGTTAAGATATGGGAAAAGGGTACCTCTAAGATAAAAGAAGGGGTTAAAAACATTATTATATTTAAAAGATGTAGTTTTCAATGGAAATGTTTAGAAAGTCTTATTTGATGTTCATAATTCCTAAGACATAAATTCTAAATAATGGATGTTATAAACTCTTTGTATGATGCAAAGTATATTATTGAATATTGTAGAAGGTTCATGATGTAATGTTACTATTTCCAAGTATAGAATTAAATAAAGGTAGTGATAAATTCCTTAATACAAATGTTAATCTGATAAGTTAAATATTTTAAAAATAATAATCTCAGGAAAAATGAGTAACCAAATAATTTGATTTATAAGTGTAGATCTTGTTGTAATTTTCTCACTCATATGTGATGTGTAGAATGTTTAAAGATGAAAGCAATAACAATCATATAGGACTAGTTGAATGGATAAGAGTAAACCATATAACTTGTGTACTTATGGCATGTGTAATTTATATGATTCTCAAGTTGATGGATTTCATTTACATACCGAATTAAGTAATCTTGCATTTGTTTATATGATTTATAACAATAGAGGGGGGGGTGAATCAGTTGTTCTCAAGTCTAGATGTATAAAACAAACTTTAAAACTCTTCAACAAATCAGATCTAATAACCAATGGCTACTCGGTCATTACTGATTGCATAACAAAAACATATAATAGTGTAGTCCACTTATCCAATAGTATCTAACTTGTAAAACACAGAAATGTTCAAACAAAAACATTCACACAAGTATCAACACTAGGATTTATAGTGGAAACCCAATTTGGGAAAAACCACTTTGTAACATGTTACTATTATGTTCACTCTTCTGAAGTGAGCTCTGTGAAAAGCCAACCCTGTCAAAGGTTACAAACACACTGTTAGGTGTGACCCAGTTAAAGGATTTAAACCACTCTATTAAAAGTGCACCTTGTTATAGGACTTACATACACTCCATTAGAATGCAACCTTGTTCAAAGGATTTATACCTATGACTATTAGGTCAACCTCTTTTGAAAGGATTTTGACTATTACAATGGTTAGAAAGTAGTAGTAGTATTGATCTGAAAGACATAAAACTCACTTTGCAAATATCAGATCCAATTCTGTACACATATGCTAGCTTACTAACTGTGAACCTTTTCCATCTCCATCACTAATCTACTCGGAACTCTCTTCAAGCAATCACAACACTTCTCCTTCAGCCTTCTTTGCTTAGAGAGTCAATAACATCAACAATACTTCCAACATCTACTTCTCTTTACAACCTCTCGCTTAGGTTTCCTTAATACTTCCTCTATTAGGTCAATACATCTTTTGCCGCTTAGTCTCCTTCATAGATCTTAGGGTTAGGTCAGATTCATTGAATCTGTCCTACATTATGTTCTTCGGCTATCCTTCTAGAAATATCTCAAATCTCTTAATAGATTTACCATAAAATGTTTTACAGTGCATTAAATGCTTTCATACAATCAATAAATAAAGTCAACATGTTTTACATAATCCAAGAATTCAACGATGTCGGCTAGAAATCTGAATTCTTCCTTAAATACAAAATACTGACTCTCAGTCAATACTATGTTCAACTTCTCATTCTTCACTAGAAAGCTCATTCACCACATAAATTGTTTCCTTGACTAATATTGTCTTCCTCGACAATTAACTGGTGTTCGATCAACACTGAATTTACTCAACATATACTAGCTCGGTCGACACTAACAACACTTGGCTTAAACTAGATTTATTCACTTTTGCTTGGTTAATCCTACCAGTTTAGTCTTCATCATTACTTAGATAAGCAATACATTGTCTTATCATTGTGCCACATAATCAAGTACTCATTGAAGTATTAAGATAACTCAACCTTTCCTTAGGTGCTATTGTTACCAACCTTGTCTTACCCCTTAGCAACAATCAAATAGATATAGTACTTTCTTAAATAGCAATAGTCTTACCAGTTAAGGTTTGACATCAATGAAAATACAACAATTTCTTCAATTGCAGTTTCCAATAGCATTGTCATATTGAATTTTAGCATTGGAATCAATGTTAGAGAACTTGGAGGGATGTCTATCTCACCCTAAATTAAAAAAATTTATTCTCATATTTAAGAAAGGCTTAATAAAAAAAGAAAACTAGTCCAAATTTGATTACTTTTGACCTACGCCTTCTAGGTTCCATGGTGGGGGCATTACATTTGGTATCAGAGCCCTAGGTTGCCACACTAGGAACTTCGGGGACTTGTAGTTGGCCCATGCATAACCCTTAATGTTGGTCTAGACTCTTTTAATATTTTTTAGATGATAAGTAAAGAAAAATTGAATCTTAGAAAAGAAAGTTATAATCTTTTGTATTGGAAAGTGCTTGTGTTCTTTAGAAATGGACTTATCTTTTGTCAAAATACTTATGTTTTGGATCAGAATGACTTGATTAAGATCTTTCTAGTAATTGTGTTTCATTTTAAGGAAACTATAAAGCTGCCAAATCATATCACCTATTTCCAGAATAATGCAAATTTAACTTCAAATGTTGGGCACTTTACTTTCTTAAGTTAATTCCATGATTTGAGTTCTTTGATTGTTAATCTTGATGCTTCAAAGTGTTTGTATCTCTAAAGGAGGCAATATATGAGTGTGGTAATATACACTTTATAGGACATAAAAGATAATATTTATGTTTCATTATTTTATGCACTCTTATACTTGGAAAAACTCTATGATTAGGATACATTGAGTTGTATCTAAAACTAGTAAAATCTATCCTATATGTGCTTGTTTTAACAAAACTAGCTTAGTTTTGGAAAATTATGTAAATTAGATTTCCAATTTCAGTTCAAACTAATGGTTGTATTTTTCAAATAGAGAGTTTAGGTAGTTGTGACTTTGATAATGCTCACGTAGTAATGTTTGGTGGTAAATTTTTTGTAGAGTGTGTGTTTCTTCTCTAATATTTCAATATATGATTTAGGTAAAAGAAATTTGTATAGGGTAATAGCCTAACCTATTTTGACTTTGAAAAGGATTTTTGAGAGATTGTATCCTTATTTTCTTTAGAATAGGTACTTGGTAAATAATTCACTATAGATTACATAGATTGAAATATGCTCTCTCTCTCTCTATCTCTCTCTCTCTCTCTCTCTCTCTCTCTCTCTCTCTCTCTCTCTCTCTCTCTCTCTCTCTCTCCTAAAACTCAGAGAAAGCTAAACTATTTTACTAAGTTAGGGTAACGTGAAAATGGTCAGTCTTTTCCTAAAGGAGATTTCATATTGCATTATGTTAAAGAAAATATTTTTTCTGTATGTTCAAATTTGAGTAGCTCATAAGGAAGTGAGAGTAAGATCACATAAATTACAATTAGAATAGGCATCTTGAAGAAGTACATCAAATGTTCCTTTCACTTTGAAATGGATCGAATGAAGATTGAATTGTATAGAGCTAATAATCTCTTATATATGGGTAACTACAATAGTGTTTAAGAGAATAAATTTTATTAATGATAAAGATAAATGCAATTTCATTAAATGATATTAGGAACATTTGTTAAAAGATAAGTTTAATTTTTTTAGTCTACAAAACTAGTTTAAGTAGTAAGTTAGAGAGTTTCACTTGGACTTGCTTGAGACAACTAGGAGAAATAATTACATTAAAAAAAATCCATAAAAGATTAGGACATTATTCTCGTAAAAAACTTATGTTTATTTTGGTAAACTATGAGTTTGAGTGAACTCTTCTTAGTCGGTTTGAAATTGAGTAACAGACATATGCAATGATAAGATTGATGAACAAAGGGAAAGATAGAAACCTAAAGGAGGCATGACTGGAGTTGGATTCAATGAAGCAAAATGTTGTAAGACTAATGAAGAAGCAAATGAAGCAAAGACTAAAGAAAGACCTACTATGAAGAACCCAAAGAGAACATCAGACCTTTCAGAGGTAGATACTTTGGATGCAACAAAATTGGACACATGAAGAGAGATTGCAAAGGTAAAGGCCCTTTTAAACCCTTTTTTGGTTATTTCTATAATTGTTATGATTATGGACATAAGAAGGAAGAATGTAGAAAACTAGATCAGTCTAGATTTAAACAAGATTATGTCAGAGAAGAGTCAACAACCAAGATCACATGTCAAAAATGCAATAAATATGGGCATACTACAAGGTATTGTAAGCTACAAGTAAATCAGGATATAAGGAGACCACCTACATGTTACAAATGCAATAATCTTGGACACATAGTGAATTTTTACAGATATAATGGAGAGGAAAATAGAATAGGACCAAGAAGATCAAGTGAATGAAGAGGACCACCTCATGTGGTTATAAAGAAGAATGTTGGTGATAGTGGTAAAAGTCTAAATGAGTATATGAATGAGTTTGAGAATCATTTCAAGAAATCAGAGAATAAAGAGGATGACAAGATATGGAAGGTGAAAGATTTCAACAAGGCATTGGTTCAGGGAGAGATAGTAGATACTACCGTGTCTTTGCATGAAGGGTTCTTTGAGACATCGACCTAGAAGGCCACATGGCCTTAGGAGGAGCATTGGATACAAAGAATGGAATATATCTAGCCCATGTATATGTGGAGCAAGCTCATGCGAGCTTAGGTAAGTTGTGTATAGACACTATGGAGTTTGTGTTTGATAGCGCAGCACTTGGAGATTCATTTTCCATGTTTGTGAGTTTTGTGTTGACTGGACAGCATGCAAAGTTGAGCTACCTATGTGTAATGCACTTACTCAACTTGTGAAGGTTAAAAGAGCTTGAAAGATATCTTTTCTACACCATTTGTTCATCAGTGACTAAGGAGAGCAGAGTTGAGAAGCATTTTAGTTATCTAGCAGAGAGATTCTATGATTGAGTGAAGCAAAGTCATGGATTTTAGTGTGTTAAAGGTATTTAGACTTATACTCACTGAGAAGTTATGGATGCACCAGTAATCTTTGATGTTGTGGATAGACCTAGGTATAAGTTTAAGAAACACCCATTTACTTCTTGCGAGGATGACCTAAAAGGTGCATTTTCACAAACCCATGTCAGTGTGTTGCACATAGAAGATATTAGGGCATATATACACTACAAGTATGAAATCATAGGAGATGTAAACAACTATAGTGAATTGGATGCAATGATAGAAGCAGATGGATCAATGGTAGAAGAGTTTAAACACCTAGAGGATCAAACTATCATCAAGCTAACCCTACTAGCGAAATTCACTAAAAATAAATCATTTAAGATAATCATTAGTAGAATCCATGATCAAATCATATGGATTGGAGAACAAATAGTGAAGATATGTGTGTAGATGATTCGTGAAATAACAGGTTTAGATAATGATGGAGCCCTTCCATTAGTAGAGAATAATATAAGGAAACAGGTGGAAACCCTAACCCATTCCAAATGGACTAAGAGAGAAATGACAGTCAATGACATCTATTAGTAAGATGTGAGGCTAATGGAAATGATATTAGCCTACAAATTGTTCCATAGAAATAGACCTAACTTAGTATCAGCTAGAGTTATCATGATGGCTTATAGAATGGTTAAGGAGAATAAGAAGTACAACCTTTACAAAGTTCTTTCATAATAGTTTCTAGAGAATGTAAAGGTTATTAAGAAAGATAAGACTAAGCTATTTAGGTTTGGATCATTATTGGTTCATATGTACATCTACATTGTGTGCAAGTTCCCTAGCATGCACCCTAGGGCATGGAAGGATAATGTACCTACTGGAATTCAGATTTCTGAGAACTACCAAAGACATGATAAGAATTGGGTAGATGGAGAATTGTTTGCCATGACTAAAATTATAAAAAGGAAGATGAAGGAAAGGTATAGGATACCTGAAGATCTAGTTGAGAGGTATAAGGACACTATATATTTCATGGTTGAAACTGATTGTGTATGTTTTGAGGTAGTGGAACCTAGAAAGAAATGGTATTAACATATGGGGTATGAAGTCAGTTTTGAGATCTTGACTATGCAGGTAGAGCATGTACTAGTAGCAAAAATAGACCCTACTAAAGAGAGATGGGGAACATATAGGGAAAAGTCAAAAAAGGTCAGAGAAGAACAAGAAAAATTGACAAGGAAAAGGAAAATTAATAAGATAGTTGAAGATATCACTATGAAGGTAGGAATCACTAGGGAGAAGGTGAAGAACATCAGATAAAATATTACAGAAGCATCTTCTAGCTTGGCTATTAATGCACCTACTCTTTTTGAAGATGAGAAGATAGTAAGTTCTACACCTTATATACTTGACCTATCACCTACAAAAGAGAAGACAACACAAGAAATTGTACCTGTGAACATTCCTAGAAGATCCACAAGATCTAAAAAGCAGAGAAGTCCTAAGGAAAAAGAGGTAGAAGTAAAAGTGAAGAAGAAAGAAGAAAAATTAGTTGAGAAAGAAGAAGAAAAAGTAGCACAAAGGGATCCACAAACTTTGTGGAAGCCAGACATTGAAAATTTGCAAAAGAGAGTGATAACATATGGAAATATGAGGACAATGGACATATATTATGAGAGATATGACCCTGAGAATCAAGCAATCATTGAGGACACCATAATTGAACGCTTGTTGGTTTTCAAGAAGAACTTGTTAGAGATTGAAGGAATCATTCCTAAGGAGTTCTATAGCAAGCTAGAGATTATAAAATAGTTGGCACAATCCAAAGATGAAAACATTAGAAACAAAGTTGTTGAGGACATGTTACTTGTTTTTATACAAGAAAGGGAGAGGATAATAAAATAATTGAAACCATTATTGAGGACCAAGGCTAGATTGGTGAAAATCATGGTGAGGAAATATGATGAAGTAATAGAGGACACTCAAAAGGTAGTAGATCAAATCCTAATGAGTGATATATGTCGAAGAAGAATTCACCTCCCAACGTTACCAAGACTACACCTTTGGGATTGGGAGAAAGTGCCAAATTAGCAGATGAAAGTGAACAAGTTGGCATGCAACCAGACTTCTTTGTCTTTGGTGTGCCTGTGACCCTTGACACTTTCCATGATGTAAATTATCCATTTCTGGACAACTTAGATAGTTTGATGGAAGTTGAAGTAGAAGGACAGATAGAGGAGGAGAAAATAGAGGATAAATAGGAAGAGAAGATACAAGAGAAGGAAATACAGAAAGAAGAAAGGAAGGAAGAAGAGACTAGAACAAAGAAAGTAGTTGAGGTTAGAATGGAACAAAAGCAAGAACCTAAAACCTTTTCTACTCTATTGTTGGAAAGTATGTCCAAACCAGTGAGCACAAATGTGGAGAGCATGGATGAGGATGAACTCATGAGGCTATCTTTCATGCCTTTCGCCAAGGCAAAGGAAAGGTTAGTACAAAAATGAGACAAAAGAGTAAAGGTAATGACTAGGGAAGTAGAAACAATAAACAAATTACTCCCTACATCTATTACTTTCCAAGGTAAGGATGAGGCAGAAAACCTAGGCATGGCATTAGATAGCTTTGATGGTCACTTTGAGTCATTGGTGAAGACTACAAAGAATAAGGTAGAGAAGAGTTTTTTGGAGAAGAAGTTGAAAGAAGTTTGTCAGTCCATCTCATGGGACTTGGACATTCTTAAGGAAACTACACTTAAGGCTAAGGGGTGTGTAGTACAAGGTAGAAAAATATACAGTCGTTGCATAAACCCAAGTATAGACATGTAACGAACATTGAAGAAATTATAGCCAAGGATAAGGCTACCCTTGATAGCTTTATGGGCAGTTGTGAAACATCTTCACAGACTATGGTAGAGATAGATAAGAAGACATCCAAGCTTTTGGATAAAATAAGTGTTCTGAATGCAAACATATTCCGTTTGTTGAAGAGTTTAATAACTCCCAAGCTATCTATGCTTGAAGTTCATCTCTATGAGATGGAGAAGATAGAAGGATCTATTTCTATACCCACAAAGCTAAAGGCAATAGAAACAACATCCTATGCACTGAATGGATTAATCTATGTCAGTGAGATTTTGATCAAGTCATGGGAAAAGGAAGTGAAGACCTTGGAAGACTCCTTCCAAGATATTCTAAATCTAGTGAGTAAGCACTAAGTCTTTTTGTGCTTAGAATTTTTGTAAATTTTGCAAGTACCTTGCCATTGATGTCAAAGGGAGAGGAAGAGAAGAGAAAAAAGAAGAGAGGAGAGGAGAAGAGAGAAAGATATATAAATATATATATATATATATATATATAAGAAGAAAAGAAAATTAAAAAAAAGTTCTATGTACATAGTAGAAGGAAGTTCTTTTGACACAGTCATTTTTCACTAAGTGTTGACATCAATGCCAAAGGGAGATATTATTGGCAAGTGATGTTTTGGAGCACTAGGGATCACTTAAAGGTTGTCATTTATGGCAACACTTATGATGGAGTGATCGCATGTAGAGAGCTTTGGTACTGGAGTCGCAATCTTGAAAATGACTAAGTACATAATCAGGATAGCATAATATTGTGGTATAGTTTTGGTTAGCAATGACAATGTATGAGGTATTATGGCTTGTGAAGCTAGTAGAAGTTATTTTGGGATATGTAGGACCTTTAGTTAAGTTCGCATGTGTTTTGGTGATCGGATCAGAGAGATACAGTATTGTGAAGGTATGCAAAGACATCAAATCAGTGTAACAGGGCATATGAGCAGTTGCAAAAATTAAGGCACGGTTAGTTGGTATGGAAACATGCTAAGTTAGATAGATGTTGTATATTGCCGATAATTTTGTAATATATAATTTTTTGACTCTATGTTTATCATTTACATAAGTTTTTATTATGTTTTGTCAAGTATGTTGAGAGCTAACTAGATGGAAAAATTTGTAGAAGTATAGAGTGCTTTATGAAAGTTATAAGTGTGATTATGATGATGATGTGATGATGCAAATCTATGAGTAGAGAGCATATGCAAGATCAGTGTTGGATAGAGCTACAACTATAACTATCTAAGCATAACAAATGCTTCTATTCTTCATCTTTTTGAGAACTCTTTTGAGACCATATTTTCATTGTAAGAGTTGTATGCTCACCACCTTTAACAGGGTATTTCTATAGGGTTTTGTATTCCTCTAACAAGGAAATGTTCTATGTAATAATGAGCTCCTAACAAGGATATAATATTTTAATGCATAGTTGTGGGTACCATCCCCATTGGGGTTTTTCCATGGCCAAGGTTTCCTCAAAAAAAAATCATGGTTTCATGAGTAATGTGGTGTGCATTTATGTTCTTTTCATTTCAGCATTGTTGTGGTTTATTTTCAATTGGTTAAAGTTTAAATTGAAGTGTTGTAATACTGATTCACCCCACCCTCAGTATTACCAAATCCTAACAAGACTATGGTAGGTTTACATATGTTGAGCATCCAGACTATCTACCCAAGCCACATGATGAGTCTACCGAGCATCAGGAAAATGCTACCGAGAATCAGCAAATGCAAAGCAAGAACCAGGAAGAAGCTACCGAGGAACAAAATGAACCTGAACTGAATGATGAGGAAAGAAGAGAACAAGTGCTAGTGAGATTTTTTAGAAGACACCATCCACATAACCAAATCATTGAAGACAAGCAAGCTGACATGCTGACATGAAGTAAGTTAAGACATAACACATGCTTAGTTTGTGAATTTGAGCCTAAGAATGTTAGAGATGCACTTGAAAATGAGGAATGGATTAAGGCTATGAATGAAAAAATTGAACATATTGAGAAAAACAAAACATGGACATTGGTACCAAGACCAAGTGATAAAAATGTAATTAGTACTAAGTGGATTTTCATAAATAAGTTAAATGAGAATGGAAAAGTAACTAGAAACAAAGAGAGACTTGTATGCAAGGGATATGCACAAGAAGAAGGAATTGACTATGGTGAAACTTTTTCACCAGTAGCAAGACTTGAAGGAATCTGAATATTTCTTGCATATGCTACATATAAGGGATTCAAAGTATATCAAATCGATGTGAAATAAGCATTTCTGAATGGAATTCTTGAGGAGGAGGTCTACATAGAACAACCGGTTTTGTTGATCCAAATGAGAAGAACATGGTATGTAGACTACACAAAGCACTATATGGATTGAAGCAAGCACCAAGAGCATGGTATGAAAGATTACATGCTCTTCTTATCAGTATTGGCTTTGTAAGGACAAGTCACAATAGTAATTTGTACATGAAAGGAGAATCTGATGACAATATTTTGATTACTGAAATTTTTGTTGATGATATAATCTTTGGAGGACATGATATTATTTGTAAATCTTTTTCTGATGAAATGAGAAAGGAATTTGAAATGTCAATGTTTGGAGAGATTAAATTCTTTCTAGGTTTGCATATTATACAATAGAATGATGGCATTTTCATAACTCAATCAAAATACATTAAGTGTTAAATACTTTTGGCATGGAAGATTCAAAACTTGTAGGAACACCGATGGTGGAAGGATGTAAGTTGAAAAAGGATGATGAATCAATCGAGGTAAATCAGACACTATATAGATCAATGATTAGAATATTGATGTATGTGGTACACAGTAGGCCTGATATAGCACATGTAGTTAGGATTGTGCCAAGATTCACATATGGTTGTTCTTAAAAGGATTCTAATATATTTGAAAAAATTGAAGATTATGGTTTATCGTATGCAAAGGAAGGAAAATTTGAACTCTGAGTTTACACTAATGTAGATTGGGCTGGAAACATTGATGACCGAAAGAGCACAACCGGTGGAGCATTCTTTTTGGGAGAAAGGCTTGTGACATGGATAAGTAAGAAACAAGCTTGTATTTCCCAGACTACTACTAAAGTAGAGTATGTTGTTGCTGCTACTAATTGTTTAAATATTGCTTGGATAAAACAAGTGTTGGAAGGAATGATTGAGGTGATCACTGATCTAGTGATTATCTATTGTGATAACACTTGTGCTATAAATATTTCCAAGAATCCGGTGATGAATTCAAAAATAAAGCACATATCTATTAAGTATCACTATTTGAGGGAACAAGTACAAGAAAAGAAATTGAAACTAGAATTCGTGAAGTCTAAAGAACAACTTGCTGATATTTTTACCAAGCCCTTACCGAAGGACACTTTTGAGTACTTGAGGATTAGACTAGGGGTCCATCCCCTGTCTATCAGTCACTAAGGCGATCAGGAGATTGTATAAACCTAAACTTTATCAAAAAATCATTCATGTTAATGTACATAGCTCACACTTTAGGATTTCTAAGGTTGTGAAAGATTGTAGAAGCTGGAATGGAGAATTGTTTATCAGTACATGAAGGTACTTGATCTGGACCAAACAACAGAGAATAATAATGCTATTGCAGAGCTGTTTATTTTCTTTGGAATTGTTGTCAAAGGGAGAGAGATTTATATAAAATATATTTTGATTAGAACATGAGAAAGAATCACAGAACTGAAAGATATCAAATTCGCAGGGAGATTCTGCATGGAGTGTTATTTGTAGTGATTAAACATATTAAATATTAAGCTAGGGAGAGCTTACCGAGCTACAACATTTATCTGTATAGTTGTAGAATAGATAGTTGGTATGTGTATGGCATATTTCATATTGTTTGTGTTGCCATCAATGCCAAAGGGAGAGATTGGTGACCTACAATGGATTGAATATCTTGATGAGCTGAAGAGACAGTGATTAAAGATCATCGAGCTATTAAAGTGATATATAAGATGATTAAATTAGTCAATATGTTGTCATTGATGTCAACTAGTATTGACTATAATTATCATGATAGTTACAAACATCTGAATATCTATAGAAGGAAGAAATGAGACATCTACATAAAGAAAAGATGGATATGACAGATAAGGATAAGGTATACATTGGGTAACTTATTGATGAGTCTATGGCATTATTTTGTTGACTTGAGGATGTTAAATTATTGTATTATGAAGAAGAGATCAAATTTGAACAAGTTAATGTGGTGGGTAATTGAAGATTTATGTATACATCAAGTCAGTCTTGTGTATATTGAGTAACAATAATAAGGTCAAGTTAGTTATCACTGATGCATTCAGTATTAACCGAGTATGGATGAAAACATTAAATGTTATAATAGTCGATTGAAATTGATGAGCTAGAAATTGCTTATGAAGTTTGTTATAAGATCCATGGCTAAAAAAATTCAAAGATGATCTAAGGGAAGAGATTGAAACATGTTATTGACACATCTATCGAGGAAGGTTTAAGCATCAAAATGGATGATGAGGATTAAGAGGCAAAATCTAATGGCTGATATGAAAATGGTTTACATGTCTATTTAAGAGACATGAGTTTGATTGTTGAACTATGCTAGATAAAAAATAGATTGTAGAAGATTTGCATGAAGATATTTTACGTGCATTCATAATCAAACTAGTTACAAATAGAACCGAGCTGCAGGCATAGCCGCGCGTCAAAGATATATACACCGAGTGAAGTAAGTTGAAGGATATAAGGAAGTGAATTGGTTATTGATCAAATGATTTTTATGAGCTTAGCATAGATTCGAATATTTGCAAATAGAGTTGTATTTGAATCATATCAGCATTGTATCAATTTAACCATTGATTCGGTAAAATCTCTTAATCGAGTAGACTTAACAGTATTTTTGTATTTACATATGACATTCAAGGAATGTTAATTGTTATCTTGTTGACCCCATAGTGAATGTTGGTCAAAAGTTAACTGTTAGTGATAAATCCTCCAACTAGGTCACACCTGATAATGTGCATTGTAACCTATAACAGGGTTGGCTCCTAACTGAGCTCACTTCAAAAGAGTGAAATATTTTTGGGTTACCGATCCCAGGTGGTTTTTCCCTTAGTAGGGTTTCCACGTTAAATCATTGTGTTATTTGTTATTTTTTATGATTGTTTTGCTATCATACTTTACATGTTGCATATTTGACAAATCGGTAAAGACAGTTTGGATATTACTAGTATTCGGTAAATGATCAGAAAGATAGTTATTTTATCTTACCGAAATGTTTAATTTGTTGAATAAGTGTGAAAAAGTACATCTATGAGTTTGGGACTGTATGATAACTGATTTAACTGATTCACCCCCCCTCTCAGTTATCTAACATAATGATTAAACTTGCAAAGTAGTGAAAACTATGTATGACCTATTTAATGCATGTATCACTACCACTCATGTAACACCAAGTAACTCAGATGTGCTATGTAATATCATTTCCATGTTTGAAATGCCCTATCTCATAATGTCGTAATACAAATTGATTTTATATGTCAGAGATAATGTCATGTAATTCAAACTCAAACTCAAACTAAATATCATCAAATACAAATGCCACTAGAATTTTTTTCAAACCATCATCAAACACAAATGCCACTAGTGATTAATTCAAACCAACTAGTCATGCCACAAATGGTTCAAGTTTAATGATCATGCTAGACTAATGATTCAAACTACTTGTCAAATGATCGATGCAATGCCTATGATTGTATCATATAACAAATCAAATGATCAATACAATGCTTCTGAGTGTTTCATGTAACCAAGGTATATGACAACCAAATGAACATCAAACAATACCAAAAATATCATGTCCATACTAATAGGTTAGTGTATTTGTCATGAAGGACAACATAATTAAGGAGAGGAGAAACAATGTCATCTATAATAAGATATTCACCATAAATAATAACACAGGTATAGGATAATTTGGGAGGACACCAATCTGAGCAATGTGTGGAAAAAAGATCTTAAAAGGAAAAAGTGCAAGAACCAAAATAAATACCTGAAATTACATGACATTATCTCTGACATATGCACATAGTCCTAACCTAACCTAAACTTATGCACATAGTCCAACTAATCAAAAACTAGGAGGCTTCCATCAAATGAAGACTATAACACCTCTATATAGAGAGGGTGCCTTGACTCTAGACCTCCTGATAAGAAATAGATACCTCCCTTCTACAACCTACAAATCTTTGCCAATACTTTTGTAGTCCATTGTGATATGTGGAAAAGTGTATGATAATTTTTTATGAATTATAATAGGGTGAATATAGCTGGAAACAAAATCACCAATCCAGCTCTTCCAAAATCACATTTCTTCCCCTCTTCCAGGATCTGTGCCAATGGATATGATGAAAATAATTTAAGAAAACTTCCACTAAAATTGAATATGTTAGGTATAAATTCCATAACCTTCGCCAATATCCTCGATGTCTGTAATAAGAACAGAAACTTTGGAATTGGGATATACAAAATGTAAAAACATAGACGAGGTATGTGAATTTTATTTACAAGATGCTGAAAGGAGACGTTATCTAATATTGAAATGATCAAAAGTTCTGTAAGGAGTTGACTAGCATATCTAAATTCAAAATCATTGTCGGGATTCCTCTTTTGTAACAAAAATAGAATTTCTTATATTAAATATAGAATGATAGCTTTGCGATATTCACAGGTGGGAGTCTTTTAGAATGATTGTAAAGACCTCCTCCCCGTCTACTACCTTGAAATCCATGAAATTGCATGCATGTAAAGGTAACCAGCTAGATTCCATAAGTACAAAGAATAAATAAAAAGTAGCATGGCTTCTCAATAAAGTTGAGGTCATAAAACAACATAGAAATGAAATAAGAAACGACTCCTCAAATTGATTATTTCATTGAATGTGTAGAACTCTTTGCTTTGCAGGTTTCTTACTAAGTCACCCGTCAACAAGACAGTTACACACTTAATTTAAATAGGCATAAAATGCATAATGAGTATTAGTTCTATATCTAATCATAATTAAATTACATATTATAAACATGAATCAAATCTAATTTATTAATCTTGTAAAATGACAAGGGAGACAAGCGAAACCAAAACGTCAAAAGGAGGGTATTATATAATTAACCTTTTCAAATAATCTTAGTAGCGTCTTCTTACTTTATAGAGTAATAAGAGCACAAAAGTTTTCAGAATTCTATATAAATAATCAATAGAGACTTTCAATAATGTGTATTTATTTTGTGTAATCAATACATTTTATTATATTTATATTAATGGGGTTCTCTTGGCAAGGTCACTTTGGAGATATAAGAGTAAATATGAAATACCAATATAATTGAGAAGGGATTGGATATTAGTATAGAAAATATTATTATGTTATCTACTAAATACGTAATTTCTTTGTTTTGTTTCGATAGAAATTATCACTCGTGATCACATTTAAGTTATACCATTTTTTTATGTCAATCATAAATATTGTTGAATTCCATTGTTAAAGATATCAAGCATTGTTTCTTGTTAGTTTGGGACAAGTATGAGAGAACATGTAGTGAATGCATGAGGAAAGGAAAAATAAGCAAAAACATATAAGTAAGCTTAACCAATAGATTGAATTGGACAACTAGGTAGATTTGAACTAGCTAGGTAAAGTTCCTTCTTGAGCTCTAACATATATAACTATGACTTTTGGATATATTTATTTAAATAAAATACAATAGCATAATTGTATAAGAATGTATATATCAATTATCATTTTTATATGTGGCATTTGTAAGAGAAACTACTCTTATTAGGGAGGTCACGGTGGTTGTTACTAGAGTACCTATGCAAAATAATATTGATGTGCTCAAAAGGTTGAACGAGAAGGATCAAATCTCTACGGTCTATCTAAAGGCAAATAATCTTCTCTCTTGCAGTGATTGTGAAAAGAAAAGGAAAGAAAGAGGTGGCGGTTTAGCATAAGACGGGTATGAGTCCTACTCTTGGTCCTTTTGCAAGGACTCATAGCCATTATAAAGGTACAAATTCTCAAGCCAACATTGTTCATAATGTTTGAAAATTAATGCTGATGTAATTCATAAGAATGAAGAATTGTTAAAGAATTTGCAATAAGTAATTTGGTATGTTGACCCTTTTTTGTTTCTTTTTGGATCATTTATGGCCAATTGTTGATATGATTTTAGTTCTTGTCTAGTCGTGGTTCTATTTTATTTTATTTTGTAAAAGGCTTGCACAACCCCTTCAAAACCCATTTTACTCTAACAAAAAACAACTCTTCTTATAGGATTTCAATATGGATCTATCTAATTCTACTACATGTATACTTAATAAACATTTATGCAAAATAAAATTATAATTTTTGTATATATTTGTCAATATTTTTTTATTGCGAATGGAAGATAAAAAATTTATTACGCTTTGAATACTAATTGAAACTTTTATAGCACAATGATCTTTAGACAATTATCTTTCAAGTTAAGCCATTAACAAAGGAGTACTAATACTCAATCATTATGTTAAGGCAAAGTTCTTTAATAGATATAATATAATTAAATTTTTAATCTATCTAAATAGAAGTACATGCATGATTACTAATCTATGCCATGGTTATAGTTTATGTTGGAGTTCTTAGTATATTATTATTTATACGATGAGGATGCCAATCAACTCTCCAATCCTTTGTCAATGGGATGCTAATGAATAGATTTTTTATTTTCAATTTTATTAAAAAATCTTATATTGATGAAAATTTTGCAAATGATACAAACTACAACAACATGTTAGAGATCAATACCAAGCATGGCAATAAATGAAAAAGTGCACCATGCTTCTAGCGTGTTGTAGCATTGTGGTAGTACAATACAAAAAATACAATGTAAATTGGTCAAATAGTATAAAGCATTGATCGAACTACACTAGAAATTTGGAGACAAAGTGCACTATTTTTAAATATAAAAGCCGCATACTATGTGTACATAATACATTTACCATCCCCTATATCTATCAAATGATTAGATAGGCTTCAACCTAAATAGGCATTCAAATGAATTTTGGTAATAGAGAAAATATGACTATATATAAGTCAATATTATTGAACTATAAACTTGAAATCTAAATCAAAGTGGTAATTTCATCTCAATCAAGGTTTTCATTCCTATATCACCACTCAATCAACAAAAACTTTGAATACTTGATGCTTGACCTCCTTATGAGAATATGTGATGCCATCTCCAAATATATAAAGGAATTGCAATCCTCTGTTAAAGTCGAAGGATATCTTTTCCATTTAAGTAGAGAATTATTTGGATTCAGATATATCCATCTCAATTCTTTTAGCAATTCTTCAACAAGATTTGTGATGTGATTTAGTGCCTCTGCTTCTGAACATTCGGGATGGTCCTTCATATAAGAAGAACTGGCAGAGGCAATCTCTCCATGGCGCTTATCATCCTTCATCAACATTAGAATTATGTTAATATTAGAAGAGTAATAAGTTTTGTCTCTATATTTAGTGCCTATATCAAAATAGAATATCATACCTCAAAATCTCATGCACCATCAATTAGTCATATACATATCCATATGATCTCATAAAATCTGGATTTACTCAAGAACATTCTTTCGATAGAATCATCACTTAAAATAGGTCCTGCTAATAATATAGGATGCATCAATATTGATCCAATGGCTTCACTTGTTGTAGCAACAGTTAGGTACTCATTGTACAGGTTGGAATATATCCACTCGATTTCCATTGTCCGTGCTCCAAGTTAGCTTCAATATAATCTTCCCACTGAAAATAATAAAGATTACTAATCTTAATTTATATCTCTCTTAATAGTGCCCCATAAATTGTTTTGATGTGGACATTAGGCTTTGCATAAATATATGAAATGTCTAATCTATAAGAATAATAATTCTCTCATCTCAAGGTGTAAATTATTTTCATAAAACAGTGCTAGTTTGTAGATATTATATTGAAATGTATATATAAGAAGGTTTGAAGAAGTATACATACTGCTTTTGTAACAAAAGGCATCATGTCACGTCCCTGCTAAGTTATCAACAATGGTGGCAACAGTTGATCGTTTGGATATGGCAATTCTACTGCCAGAAAACTGGAGCTCTTCTACTGCACTAACCCCCACAAGAAATATTCAATTGACCGCTCTCTCATTAAAATAAGCTTGGGCATGCCAGAATCAACCCACCACCTATGAACCAAACAAAATAAGAAAATAACAACTCCAAACAAATTTAGAAAACTTCAGAGAAGATCTGTAAACCTTATTTATTCATTAACATGTGCGACAGATGTTTATCTATGAAAGTTATTGAAAATATTCTCGCAAGTGTTCAGATCACCATTACTAATCTACTAGAATGTAACGATTTGAATTTTACAAATACATACTTGGAGAGACTATTCATCTCTGTCTTATACGTAAACTGCAATATGTTAAAATCCAGTTTGGCCAGCTCTAAAATCTTCATGTCCTTGAACCTGAGGAAAATTGGAAAACCTGAATACAGTTAGCATAAGTAGTAAGATTTGGACATTTTCAATAATTGAAACAGATTTAATCTTGTACCTCTAATAAGCTAGCTCGTATATTTCTATGAAGTTTCATGCCTCCCATCTCGTGAAAGTACAAGATCATTCATAGATAAGGGCGTACTCCACCTACAATATTGAAATGAAAATGGAATATCACTACAACACTGTTTAAGATTTGTGCTCTACTAATCCGTGGAGAGAAAGAGAAAGAGAAAAATAAGCTTGTGATTTATTACCTCTTTTAAAAAACCTGTGTAATATGCATCTCCAGATCCAGATGTTTCCAATAGGGTCTTAAGGCAAGCAGAGGTAAACATTTTAGCCTTGTCCATAACTGTCTCTCTTGGGAATGCCATGCTTGAAGCTCTCAAAAGGTTGAACATGCCTCTCACCCCACATTCTTCTCTAATATTACTATTGATGTTGTCATCATCGCTCTGTACAGAAAAGAAGAAGTGCCCAGTTTTGTCCTTGAAACTCTCCAGCACATCTGCTCAAAATAGAGTGCACGGGCATGTAAATAAATAATTGCGCGCATCGGAAGAAAAACGTGTTCAGAGTGTAAATAAATAATTATCATAAAACATTTTGTGTTATTTAGTACCTGCAGAAACATCATAGCGACAGAGTCTTAGTAGTCTAAGTCCTAAAGTTATAGAATTCAAATTCAAATTTAAGTTACTACTACCACTTCCACTTCCTAATCTGATGTCGGCTCTTGTGTCCCAACATCTGTATTCACAAAATTATTCCTCTTTAATATCTTCTAACTGTTGAGGAATGAAGGCTAACAGTCATAATGGTTTTATTATCTCTTTTATTATGACTCTTCATTCTGAAGACTCTTCATTTATGTAATAATTTGGAGCCTTTATATTTTCTGCTCTTGCTCATTTGTAAATAACCTTTTGGAATCAATACAATACTTTGTAGTCTGGACGTAGTCACAATTTGTGGTGAAATAGAATAAATCTTATGTTAGCATATTTGTCAATTAGTTTATTAGTCTGTTGTTTGTTTCTCGCATTTCAATCCCTTTCAATTGGTATCAGAGCACAGGTTGTGCAGATTGGAAATCTGGGTTGAATTTCTAAAAAGATGGAGGATTCAAAAGTGGAGAAATTCACAGACAAGAACTTCAGCCTGTGGAAATTGCAGATGCGTTCCTTGTTGATCAAGCAAGATTTTGCAATTGCAATTGATGGAAAATCCAGTAAACCAGTAGCGATGTCGGATGAAGACTGGAAGAGGATTGATTTTAAAGCAATGGCATCATTTTTTCTTTCGCTTTCACAAAATGTTTTGTTTAATGTATTCAATGAAAAGACAACAAAAGAAGTCTAGGAAAAACTTCAGAGCATGTATGAGATGGCCTCAGCTATGAATAAAATCTTCATTATGAAGAAACTCTACAAGCTGAAAATGAAGGAAGGGACTACGATGTCAAATCATGTAAATGATTTGAATACTTTATTATGTCAAGCAACCTTGGTTGGTATGACTCAAGATGACAAAGCCAAAGCCATCATCTTGTTATGTTCTTTACCCGACAGTCGGGATCCCGTAGTTACAGTTGTAAGCACTTCTAATTCCTCAAAGAAGCTAGTCTACGATGAAGTGGTTGCTACTTTACTTAGTGAAGATGTGAGAAGAAGTAACAAAGACATCTCATTCACGATGCTCTTACCATGATCAGCACTAAAAGAAGGGGAAGAAGCCATCATAGAAGCAATAATAATTACAACTACAATCAAAGAAAATCAAGATCACCCAATCGATCAAAGTCAAGAGGAAGAAATGGAGAGTGCTGGTTTTGTGGAAAATTAGGCCACTCAAAATAAAATTGTAAATCTTTCAAGAAAGCACAAGAAAAAGTGAGGAATAGTGAAGCTAATACAACCTATGAGGTAGATGAAGTTGCCCTACTTCTTTCTACAAGTGACTCTAAATAAGATTCTTGGGTGATAGATTCTAGAGCCTCTTTCCATGCCACTTCATGTACGGATTATTTTAAAAATTATCAAGAAGGCAAATTTGGAGAAGTATTTTTGGGTGATAACAAAGCATGTAAAATCATTGGGAAAGGTGATGTTGTCTTGCATCTAGAAGGTGGAGCCAAATTGCTACTTAAAGATGTTAGACATGTTCCTCAATTAAAGAGGAATCTAATTTCAGTCAGCCAACTATATATCCAAGGATTTAAAATAGAACTCACAGATACATGGAAAATAGTCAAAGGTTCATTGGCTATTGCAAAAGGACAGAAGACCGGTAGCCTCTACATTGTGAAACCAATCAATGAGGTGGGAGCTGCTATGACAGTTGTAAGCAGCGATGCGGCACTTTGGCATCAAAGATTAGGCCACATGAGCAAAAAAATCCTAGAGTTAATGCTCAAGAGGGATCAACTACCGGGTCTCCAATCAGCAAACTTGGATTTTTGTGAACATTATCTTTACGGCAAGCAAAAGTGGATCAACTTCTTGAAAGATGGGCATGACATAAAGGCAAAACCATTGGAGCTTGTGCACTTGGATGTCTTTGGTCCTACCAAGGTAAGCTCCTTAGGTGGTGCTAAATATTTCGTTACTTTTTTTTATGATTGTACTAGGAAAGTTTGGATATACATGATGGCAAATAAATCAGAAGTTTTTTCAAAATTTAAAGTTTTCAAAACTCTTGTTGAAAACCAAAGAGGCCACAAGATTAAATGCTTGAAAATGATTAATGGAGGGGATTTTTGTTCACTGAAATTTGATAATTATTGTGCAAATAATGGTATTCGTAGGGTGAAAGTTGTCCCCTACACCCCTCAAGAAAATGGGGTAGCGGAAAGACTTAATAGAACAATACTTGAGAAAACTCATTGTATGCTTTCCAATGAAGGTTTGGGGAAAGAGTTTTGGGCTAAAGCGTGCAATACAACAGTCTATTTGATAAATTGAAGTCCCTCATCAAGGTTGAACTTCAAAATTCTGGAAGAGGAATGGAAAGGAAGAAGAGTTTCATACTCTCATCTTAAAGTCTTTAGCTGTCAATATTTTGTACATGTCCCTAAGGAGAAGCGAAGCAAACTGGATCCTAAATCACGTCCTTACATATTCGTTGGATATGGGGAAGAACAGTTTGGCTAAGACTTTGGAGATTAACCGATAAGAAAATTATAAGGAGCAGAGATGTAGTCTTTACTGAGAACATATTTCATCATTCTAAAGATGAAACTCCTACAAGAGAATACATTCCCCTATTTGACATGATGAATAATGGAAATCAAAATTCTTCCATATACTCATATGTTAATCCCACATCAAATTCCCCAATCTTTATTCTACCCTCAATGCCTCAGCAATCTCAAAGTTCTTCATCAGAAAACTTGATGAATGAAAATCTTCATGATTGGAATCCATACTCCACTGAAGCTTGTTTCCCTACATCCCCTGCTCACAGCAGTAGGGAAAATTTTCTTGGCACTCACGAAAGTTGTGAAGAAAATATACACAATAGAGAGCACTCACAGAAAGGAGCACATTATGATAGTGTTCTACTACCCCATGACAGAGAAGAAATTGGTCATGAAAAAGAGCATGACAGGGAGCAATCAATTATCTCACGGCATGATGCTTTGTCTGGGTGTCATGTTTACTTGAGCCCACATGATCTTGGCTTTGCTCGGACTCCCGTGGAAAATGATAGTGCTGATGACTCATTCAGAGCCCACAACAATATCAACAAAGGTGCTCTCGGTAGGCATGAAGCTACCCGCCAGAGAGCATACAATACTGACGACAAGGAGATTTCTTAGGAGACTAGCCACAGTAGGGAAATCTCTCACGGCAGCAGGAACATAACTCATGGTAGAGAACAAAATATACACTGCAAGATTCATGATACGCATGATATCAGGGAGCAGTCATGGCAAGGACCGATTTATGATTGTCTTCAACCTCCCTACGGCAGCCATCTCATGGTAGTGATGAAGACTCATCCCCTGCTCATGAAAGAAACAACATCCCTGGCATTCATGCTAGGAAGAACACTGATGGTATTTCACAACATGGGAGAACTATTAAGGAAGGAATCGGGGGAGTTACAAGCAGAATCTTTGGTGAAGGCATCATGCCTTCTCTGCCTCTTATGCAGGGAGATAAACAGGGCATTAAACAAGGAATTAAACATCCAAGACCTACAACTTCTAGCTCTCCATTTGAGCTAGTCCAAGATCAAATAGAAGGCATCAAGCCTCAATTAAGAAGATCCACCAGACAGAGAAAAATGTCAGCTAAATACTCAAATTATGAGTTATTGTTCGCTGAAGAAGCAGAACCTTCAATTCTTGTCTCAGAATTTGCATAACCATCAACATTTAAAGCTTCTCTCAAAGATGTTAATAGTGATAAATGGAAAACAACGATGCATGAGGAGATGGACTCTTTACTCAAAAATCAAACCTGGGACTTGGTATCTCTTCCACCAGATCGAATACCACTTAGAAACAAGTGGGTATATCGGTTAAAAGAAGAAGATGAAGGCAAAAAACACTTCAAGGCCAGACTGGTGGTAAAGGGGTTTGATTAAGAAAAGGGGATAGATTTTAATGAGATCTTCTCACCAGTTGTCAAAATGACAACTATCTGAACAGTCTTGGGATTAATAGCAGCATGGGATCTTGAGTTGGAACAACTTGATTTGAAGACCACATTCCTATACGATGATGTAGAAGAAGAGTTATATATGGAGCAGCCTCAAGGATTCATCAAGAAGGGACAAGAGCACTTTTATTGCAAGCTAAATCAGAGTTTGTATGGCCTCAAACAAGCTCCAAGATAGTGGTACATAAAATTTGATCTCTTCATGGTTGAAAATAATTTCACAAGATGTGAATCAGACCCATGTGTCTACTTCAAGAGACTTCCTAATGGTGAATTCGTCATTCTCCTTCTTTATGTTGATGACATGTTAGTGGCTGGCACAAACAAAAGAATAGTTAATGAGTTAAAGGAGAAATTGGAAATAAAATTTGACATGAAGGACTTAGGAGCAGCCAAGAAGATTTTTGGCATGACGATCACAAGAGACATGAAGAAGAAGGAAATTACATTATCTCAAAAATAATATATTGATAAAGTTGTTGAGAGGTTTGGCATGGTTGATGCTAAAATTGCTCCTCTTCCTTTTGCTGGTCACTTCCACTTAAGCTCTGAATTGTGTCCAAAAACACAAGAAGAAAAGGCCTTTGTGGAGAAAATTCTATATAAATCTGTAGTTGGAAGCATCATGTATGCGATGGTTTCTACTCGCTCCAACATTTCTCATGCGGTGAGAGTTGTGAGAAGATTCATGAGCAATCCTGGGAAAGCTCATTGGGAAGTTGTTAAGTGGATACTAAGGTATCTAAAAGGAACTTCAAATTATGCATTATGCTTTGGAGGAAATCAGGTTCAGCTGGAAGGTTACATTGATTCTAATCATGCTGGAGACTTCCAGACAAACAGAGGTCTACCACTGGATATACCTTCACATTTGCTAGAGCTTCCATCAATTGGGCTTCAAGGTTGCAGCATTGCATTGCTCTTTCTTTAGCTGAGGTTGAATACTTGGCTCTTTTTGAAGGTGCAAGGGAAATGATTTGGCTTCAGTGATTGTTTGGTGACTTGAAAGTGCATCAAAATGAGTATAAACTATTTTGTGACAGCCGCAGTGCTATCTTCATAGCTCATAATCACTCTTCACAATGTCACTCTAAGCACGTTGATGCACATGCTTACTTTGTTTATCATACAATTGAAGAAGGAAAGTTGGAAGTTGTTAAGATTGATACTAAGATCAATCCGGCAAATATATTCACCAAGGTCATCGCCAAAGAGAAGTTTGATTCTGCAACGACTTCTCTTGGCCTTGTGAAGAAAAGATAAGTCAACACTTCACGGGGTATTGGGTGATCAGTTGCAGCATGGTTGTCCTTCATGTGGGAGTCTATTGAGGACTGAAGACCAACAATCATAATGGTTTTATTATCTCTTTTATTATGACTCTTCATTTATGTAATAATCTAGAGCCTTTATATTTGCTTCTCCTCCTCATTTGTAAATAAATTTTTGGAATCAATACAATACTCAGTAGTCTGGACGTAGCCACAATTTGTGGTGAACCAAGATAAATCTTGTGTTTGCGTATTTGTCAATTAGTTTATTAATCTACTGTTTGTTTCTCACATTTCAATCCCTTTCACTAACCGCAGCAATCAAAAGCAAAACATTTAATTTCAATTTCTTCTAATAACATCTATTTTGATACGCTCATTGTTTAAGATATTACAAAGTAAAATTTAGAAAACGTGATGAGAGAGATGAGAGACCAGTAAGTAGAGTCGAGAAAGAGTTTAATTTCAACGTCAAAGTATCGATCTATTCCAAGGCACTGCAACGCATCAACCATCTCAAGCTGCTCCATCAGGTTGCCATCTCCATCTCCACTTTGTATTTCTCTTAACAACATCTTGACTTCTTTCACCAATGTTTGAGCATGTTCACAGAATGTGGTTTCCTACGTCAAAATACAAAATACACAGTTTACGATGAGATGATCAGAGAAATGTCAAACATTGATAGGAATAATGCAAATTAAAGAAATAAGAGCTGAGTAGTTACCTCGTACGGTGTTTGCATGGATTGGACAAAATCATCCTCCCACACATTGAAAGCGTTATCTGGTATTGAAGTCGGTATACAGGCAGCACAAATTCCTTGTCCATCCAAAGTGCTCATCACCATAATTGAAGTAGATCAAAATTTTATAAGCTTACTAGACTCCCAAGTTTAGGAATGCATACACACATTCTGAGGCTATCGATTTATGGAGGCATTGGAAAGATTGCACAAAAAAATCATAACAAATTCTTTTATTTTAGTCAGATTTGTGGGGGTTAAAAACGTGTGAAATTCTTTTGTTTTATTGACCATGTGGGGAAGGGTATGGAATCCTTTCCTTCCCTTTCCCTTTCCCTTCACATTCCAGCCAACTCTCAACCAACGTCAGGATGCTGAAAATTTGTATTTGTGGGGCCGCCACATGGTATCCTCCTCTACCTAAGCCTGCACTACACATGCTATTATTGAATATTATAGTTTTATTTCATCTTCATAAAACATGTGGGAAAATTTTTCAAGTAGAAATTATAAATATTACATTTTCTATTGTATTGTAATAGATTTTGAAAAGGATTTTACATTTAAAACATTTGGGTGTGTTTATTGTGTTATAATCAAATCTTGATAAGCCTTAAATTTAAATTACAATTGTAATTATAAACTGAAAAATTATTTTAAATTTTTCTATTACAAACAATCTAGTCAACTATAACTAAATAATCATTCTATTCCATATTCTTCATCAAACATGTGTAAATTCTTTCTTTCTTTCAATTTGAAATATAATCAAACAAATCTTCATGATACTGTAAATGGAGGGTAACAATATTGCAGTTGTGTGAATCACCAATTTTGTTATGTAAAATAAAATATTATAGCGAGAATGTATTTATAGTGTAGATAGAAATTTTGGATTTTACACAACTCCATGTTTTCTTTATGTGTCACAACTTTGGCCAACCATCCATCACAAAGATCCATTGCTCGATGCATGATCATAAATATAGGTGAGCTTCACTAGCTCTTGCCTCCACCATTTGTTCTATTTAATAGTTGACCCCGTCTTTCCTTGGATATTGTATGCATAGCTCCCTGTGGTAAGGTCTCAAGGAAAAAAATTAAAAGCTTAAATCAATTGTTCAATTGAGGTCAATAATGTCCTTCCACATTATTGAGCCAATAGTAATTTACACATGTTCAAACATGTGTAAATTCTTTCTTTCTTTCAATTTGAAATATAATCTAACAAATCTTCATGAAACTGTAATTGGAGGGTAACAATATTGCAGTTGTGTGAATCACCAATTTTATTATGTAAAATAAAATATTATAGCGAGAATGTATTTATAGTGTAGACTAAAATTTTGGATTTTACACAACTCCATGTTTTCTTTACATGTCAAAACTTTGGCCAACCATCCATCATGAAGATCCATTTCTCAATGCATGATCATAAATAAAGGTGAGCTTCACTAGCTCTTGCCTCCACCATTTATTCTATTTAATAGTTGACCCCTTCTTTCCTTGGATATTGTATGCATAGCTCCCTGTGGTAAGGTCTCAAGGAAAAAATTTAAAAGGTAACTCAATTGTTCTATTGAGGTCAATAACATCCTTCCACATTATTGAGCCAATAGTAATTTACATGTGTTCAAACATGTGTAAATTCTTTCTTTCTTTCAATTTGAAATATAATCTAAAAAAATTTCATGATATTGTAATTGGAGGGTAACAATATTGCAGTTGTGTGAATCACTAATTTTGTTATGTAAAATAAAATATTATAGCAAGAATGTATTTATAGTGTAGACTAAAATTTTGGATTTTACACAACTCCATGTTTTCTTTACATGTCACAACTTTGGCCAACCATCCATCATGAAGATCCATTTCTCAATGCATGATCATAAATAAAGGTGAGCTTCACTAGCTCTTGCCTCCACCATTTATTCTATTTAATAGTTGTGTATGCACCCTAAAATAGTCGCCTAGACTTTGGGCCCCCATTCAGCAATTTATCAAACCCCTAAATCAGTATTTTCAAAAATCAACATTTTTCAAATTATATCAATTTCCTTGATCAAATCCTATTTTATCATTTTCGATTATTTTCCATGGGCTAACCGTTTTATCCTAAGTCTTTATTTATTTAAAAGTAATTTCTTCCCTTTTTATTAAATAAAAATCCCCCACTTTTCCTCTTATCCTAAGTTGCACAAATAAAGCATTATTCTTATTTTATAAAAAGAAAAAAAAGTATTTTTGTCTCATATGGACACAAAAGTCAACTCTTATCTTCTCTTTGGAGGATATTTGTGCACATGGATTGCTCCTCTTTCAAGCTCCACCCTTGATTAAATCGTTTACCTCTTAATCTTCATGGTCCATTCCTTTTCAATTCCTTTAAAAGAAGAGCTATTTTCTCATTCTAAGATCCCAACTTTGAATACTAATCTTATGTTGCACGATTTCTTAGAGACTTTGGAGCTTTTGGAGACCTTCATGCATTTAGCTTTCATTCTTGCATCTTAGCTTTCATGGCATCTAGCTTAGTTTCCTTTATGCTCTAGATTAGTTCACATAGCTTAATTAGTAAGGATTTGTAATACTTTCATTTCCATAGCTTAGCTTGCATCTTCATTCTTAGCATAGTTGCATTGCATTTCCATTGTTGATTCTTGAGGATATTGGCATTCTTTCCCTTGTCTCTTTGAATCTCCCATTGTGTGGTTTACTACCAAGGTTGCATCCTTCAATAGCTCTAGCTGAGAGCACCATCAACATCCTTGTGACTCCATGCCTAGGGAGCTCTAAGTTGCTTTCTCAAGGTTTCCCATTCATGGATTCCCTTGGAAGTAATGACTTAGAGAAGTGCACTATTTAGTGTGTACATTTTTTGCTCCCACCATGGGGTAGAATACTCTTGTTTTGTCCTTTTTATGCATTTCCATAAATTTTTCATCATCATTTTAGCTTGTTGTTTCGGCTCTCCATTTTTTTGATAAAATTATCGTGCGATAGTCTTCGAGTGTCATACAACAGTTTCTTGTATATCAGTGCGATACTTTACTAGTTAAAGTGTCGCACGCCCTTGCCGATTCTGTAACATGGTCCTATTATTCTCTATCGCATGCAAGTATCATGAAATATCGCATAGGGATAAAGTATTGCAACAATATATAGCGAAGTATCGTATGATTCATTCTCTAACAGAAGTGTCACACAAGCCTAGCATTGAGTGATTTTGGACATTTCTTTGCAAGATTAGATTTTATTTGCTTCGGATTTCTGATTTGTTATGGTAGAATAGAGTTTGATTTGTAGATTTTCATTTGGTTTTGAAGTTCTAAGCTTTGTAGGGCTAACAAGTTGTGCTTGTAGGTGCTCTCATTTCTTGAAATATTTTCTTAAAAGAATGCATGCCAAAGCTCCAAATGCACAAGGGCTACTAATCCTTTTTTGCAGGGCTACCCAAAGCATAAAACCCAATCAAGTTCTTGTTTAATTGCTTTCATTTTGAGTGCAGCATATACTAGTTGTTTCTTTTCATAGGCAATTAATATCTTGTTGTAGGAATCTTTTGGTGGTAGGAGAGTATGCTCTTCACCCTTGTGGTGAAACAAAAATCTTGACCCATCTTTGGATTTTGAAAGCAAGAGGGTCATTGAACATTTTCTTGGTGTGTTTGGGAGAAATTTTTGAGTTAGGAGAATATGCTCTTCACCCTTGAGGTGAAACTGAAATCTTGAAACTCAAAGGTTGATCCACTCTTTGTTTAGTTTTAGAATCCTTTAGCGAGCCTGCTCTTGAGCAATCAAGAGGAATGACCCAAGTGGGGACAAGATTTTTGCTGGCTATTCTGACCCACTATAAACTCAAGGCTATCAAGGACACAAAACCTTGGTAGATGTAGTACTTGTCTTCACTTGATGTGAGTTCTTGTGGGATTGTGACCATGAGGAAAATGTTGAGCAAGAATGCTTAAGGTACTCTTGTGGCCACAAGGTCCGTTACTTGCCGCATTGTAAGGAGTCTCTTTGGCGAGCAACAAGGGTATTACGAATGGAAGTCCTTACTAAGAACCATCTATAGAAGCCACCTTATTTTTCCACTTAGCTTTTTGGTGCAAGGATTGATCCTAGTGGACTAACCCGGATCACCCCAAGATTACTCACCATATGTGTTCCTTTGGTTGTGTCATTGGCACTTCCACAACAAATCCAATATCTATTGTGGGCAACCACTTTATGTGAGGCAATGGAGCATCAAGTGTGGGCCAAGTTGTTAAGTATTGAGCCATTGCCTTTTTAGGCTAGAAAGTGCTTGAAGTGTTCTCGATGTGATCTACCCATGAAAACATTCTCAAACATCAAACATCATGGTAGCATTCATATGATTTTATTGCTTTGATATCACAATTGCTTGTCTTGGCAAGGTTGCTTTTGCCCTTGTGCAAGTGTTTTATGACATGTTTGATCACCTACTATTTACAAACTTGTATGATTACTGCTAGTATTGTGTTTTAAACCAAAAAATCCAACCATCAAACTGAAACATTGACCAAATTGCCCTTAAAACTGATATTTTTAACACTCACTGGTCAAGAGTAATACAATCCTGGAACTTTATTGCATACTGTTCTGAGATTTATCCTGTGATAGTTCGTTGCTGGAAATCTATCGCACTGATTGCCTAGATTTTATTGCACGGACCACCTGGAAATTGTCGCACTGCTTCCTGCGAAAGATTGCCTGGTCAGATTGTATCATACTATGTGCCTGGGAACTGTCGCACATAGTCTTTTTGTTGTCTACCTAATTCATGTCATTTTCAGTCTTTCATTAGTCGACCAGATTTTAGTAGGTGACTTACTTTGCCGATTGGAAGCCTGTTTGTACCTCGAGTTCCTGCATTTGGACCCCTTGAATTAGTACACCTCAATTTTTCAAAGTAATCTTGCTTGGAATTGATAAGTTAGGAATCATCCTTGTTGAAAAAGTAGACCTTTAGATTCTTTGGTAACACACTTGGAGAGTTTCAGTAGTCTTTTGTCCAAATTCACTTCCATAAAAAAAATCAATTTCAATTATATATTTGGTTAAATCCATCCTCCTGGTCCATATGTGTTAGGATACTCATATTTTTATTATACACCTTTGTGGCAGTGTTGGTTTACACCTTTTGCAACTTTCTATCTCACTATCTCTTTTTGGACAATTGAACACTTTTACTATCCTAGTTTGGTATTGACATTTCAAAGGGTCATCTTATCACCAAGCGTCTTTTTCTTTCATGTTAGTTACGACAAGGTACCAAGTTAGTCAAGGAAAATGACCTCAAGTTGTCTTCGATCAGTTACCCTTAGTCCAAACTTGTCAAAAGTGAAAGGGGAAAGAGCCCCTCTTTGATCAATCACCTAGGAGTGAGTCTGAAGCTTGGTTTGACCCAAAGAGAAATCCTAGTGAGTTGAGTACCTCTTTAGCACCTTCTCAATTAGATATAGACATGAGCTACACCATGACTAGAAAGGAGAGAAAAGTGATGGATCAAAATCTTGATGACATTTTCCAAAGACATAGGGATAACATGCTATTTGGTGATGACAGTCAACCCAAATCACCCCCCATCAACTCAAGATATTTAGATGCCCATCAAAGAGCTGAAAGACATTATGGATGAGCTCACCAAGATGCATGGTCACAACACAAAGACCAAAACAATGAATCTAGTGATGCTCATGTGAATTTAGCATTTACTAATGACTTGTTCAAACATTCAAGGCTGGACTCTCCGCTTAAAACAACCTCAAGGTATGAAAATGAGAGGCTTAAAAGAATTGAATGCGAAAAGAAAGCCTTTTTGGATGAACAAGCCGCTAAAGAAGAAAGGTTTAGACACCTAGAGGTAGAACAACAAGCCTTGTTAGAGTTGAAAAGAAAAGCATTCCAAGAAGAACAAGATAGGCTTTTAGCCCAACAACTCAATGACCAATTCAACAATAGGGGTACCAACAGTGGAAACAACTCTCCACCATCTACTCCCTCAAGAACCCCAAGAAGTAGAAGGAATTCAAGGACACCTTCAAGATCTCCTAGTCCTAGAGGAAGGATAATTTCACAACATAGGAGACAAACACCTCCTAGGAACTCGAGACAATCCTCCCAACAAGCTCATCATGGCTCTCAACATGGAGGAAGTTGTGCAAGTTTTGATGATCAATATTTTATGAGAATGCAACAAGAGCCACTATTCCAAAAACATGTGGAGAAGTATCTTGATCAAAACAAGGATAGGTTCCTAGAGAGCTTGATTAACAAGGGTGCTAGAGTCCCTTACAACTTTGATGTGGATAGAAGAATCAAGAAACAAGGACCCTCTCAAGAAGAGGAGATCAAACAACTCAAGCGTATGATGGAAAAGGTGTTGGCACCTAAAAGTTCCTTTTCACTTGACTCTATTTGTCCCAATCCTTTTGATAGGAGAGTGAGTATGAAGGAATTTTCTAGAAAAGTTGAAATCCCCCAATATGACAAGTATGATGACAATGGTGACCCACACGATCATGTGCATCAGTACTACATCATGAGTTTTGAGTTTCCCCAAGATGAATCCTATCTTATGAGATTATTTCAAAGGAGTCTCAAGGGCCAAGCCATGGAGTGGTTCACCAACATAACCCCTCTTGTCAAAACTTTCAAAGAACTTGTCCACAGATTTGTTCAACATTTTGCATACAACTTGTCAAGATCAATCACTATGTTAGACTTGTGCAATTTGAAGCAAAACCAAGGGGAATCCTTTGTTACCTTCTTACAAAGATGGAGATGATTATTCTCTCGCTATTCTAGGACTATCCCTGAACATGAAAGGATTGATATCATTATTAGCAATTTGGTGCCTAAAATGTGGTATGAGGTTCAAAAGATGGTCTTTGATTCCTTCAACACTATGGTCAAAACTACATGTCAAATTGAGGATGTCTTGAAAGAGCAAGGCATTTTGACCAAACATAGCAATAACAAAAATGGTCAGAATACTAACAATGCTAATAAGGACAAAGGCAAGCACTCACACTGGAAAAAGAACAAGTAGTCAATGATAGATTTGTGGACTCTTCCCAACCTAAGGATCAAGGAGTCCTCCATTTGTCTAGTGCAGTCCAAGCTATGAAGCTCAACACATCCTCCAACCAATAAGAGCATAAACAAAAGTATCAAGAAAAGCCTAAGAAGGAGAGGCAACAATTTTCTAAGCTTGGTGAGTCGTATGAGGATGTTTTCAAGATTCTTATTGCTAATAACCTTGCACCACTACAAGATCCAACAAATTTTTGCATACCTGATGTTAAGCCACATTGGTGGAATGAAAAATCTTTCTGTAAATTCCACAATGGCATTGGACATGACATTGAACATTGCTAGAAACTTAAGCACCTTATTTAGGACCTCATTGAGAGTGGCAAACTTCATATTGATGGGTTGAATACCAATGCAAACCATAAGGCATTCAAAGAGCCTTTTCCCAAATATAAAAAGGGGGAAACCTCTAATCCCAAGAATGGAAAGGCCGAAATCAACTATACCTACACAGGTGCAAAAAATATGGTCAATATGCTTGAGGTTGTCGAGGAAAGTGTTAACATGATGAGAGACAAAGATCCTTATGGTTATGATGTGGGCTCTCCTCCTATATTTGATGAAGAACCTATGGTGGTTCTTAGGGGTCCTCACTCTCAAAGGTCATCCCAAGCTCTCAAATCTGTCACCAAAAGCCAAAGTCAAGGTCATGTGGTTATTAGAGGTCCTTGTTCCAACCAGTCCAGTAAACCCAAGCAAGTGACATCTAAGAATGTCACCACCAAATCAGAAGTCAACCCTGAAATGAGCTATAATCTTGTTGACTATTTACAAAGAATCCCAACTCAAATCTCAATCTTTGAACTCTTGGAACTATCTCCAAGACATAAGCGTATCCTTGAGGATGCTTTGCATGCATAAAATGTTCCTAACAACATAGATAATGACCAATTCCAGAACATGGTTAACCACCTTTCTAGCCCTCATTACCTAACATTCTCAGAAGAAGATGACAAAGCTTTGAGCCATCCACATGATCTTGCCCTTCATATCAAAGTCATGATTCACAAGACCCATGTCAGGCATGTGTTGATTGATGGGGGTGCTGGGCTCAACATTTGTTCTTTGAGTTTGTTGAAGATACTAGGTTATTCTGAGAAAGTTATTGATACCCAAAAGAAAATTACCATTAAAGCCTATGATGAGGTAGAGAGAAGTTATAAAGGGTTGGTCATCCTTCCTTTTAGGATTGGCCCTATTGAAAAGGACATTTTGTTCCAAATTGTTGATGTTGGTCCTCTAGCATATAATATCCTACTTGGTAGACCATGGATCCATGACATGCAGGCAGTACCATCCACCTACCACCAATGTGTTAAATTCCCCTATAATAGAGTAGAAGTCTGTATACTCGAGGATAGCTCATTATCTGTAAATGCAATTTCATTAGGGACTCATGTTCCTCTCAACAAAGAAGCAGAGGATTTTGATGCAACTCTATCATAATGCAAGAATAAGTTCAAGTCCATAGACCTTGGTATGGGGGGTATCAAATTGACTCCTTTACAAAACTGCCAGTCTCACCTAGGTCCTATGGAAAACATTCACAAGATATGCATCCTTCATCTTTAGCCATGACTCTGTTTGGTACATTTGTAGAGTCCTCAATGCCCATCCAAGATGAAAAAGAAGAGGTGGTCGTTAAGCACTAGATCTATAGAGAAGACAAATACATGCATAATGAGAACTTATCTCCCTCTCCTAAGACATATGGAAGAGGGTACACTCTTGTCAAAAGTATGGGCTATCCAGGTCATGGTCCTCTTAGTCACAGGTTAGATGCTAGAGCTGAATCACTTGATCATGCTCTTTTTGGACGCAAGTCTAAAAAAATGGTTGGCCTAGGTTTTGAAAGTCATGACAAGAAAACTGCTCCTATCCTTGTTGCGATGGATAGTGATGATGAATCAAGCTACATAACCAATTTGAAAAATCAGCAGGACATGTGTGAAGATTGGGTCCCTACCACTAATCTCCTTTGGGGAGATTCAGATACTCCAGTTATCAATCCAACAGTTTCAAGCCTAGAACAAGAAGAGTCCGTTGTTGAAGATCATGTTGAGGATCCTATTCAAGAACATCAATACACAAATGGAATTCAAGAAGGTGTTACCCTTGGTGACATTAGGGCTTCCACATGTAGATGTCGTAAATATGCTTGGTGTAAACATCTCAGTCGGGATTCAAATACAAACTCACATGACTATGAGTGGGAATATCTCTCTGATGCTTCTATAGTTGACATGGACATTGATGTTGTCCATACATATGGTTCCCAACCTAAGGTAGCTAACGATTCTAGTATAGGATTAGAGGATTGGAACCCATGAGTCACTTTAGTGGATGATGCTTCACTTGGTAGGATAAATCCTGATTTGGGTACCTTAGAGGGATACTTGACAAACCCTAACTCTGCAATCACCAGGGATGATACCTTTTGTATCCACAACATTGAACCCATCATTAACCTACCCCTTGAAAATCCTCACCTAATTGATTAGTCCCATTGCTATCAAGAGCCTCAGCTTTTAAGTTTCCAAAATGACTATGAGATAGCATGTTACCTAAATGCCCTTGAGCCCGTAGTCTCTTCCACTAGTGAACCAACTACAAGCATGACAGAACCAGATATCAAGTACCTTAGTCACAAAATGAAAAGAAAAGAAAAAAAGAACAAGAGTTTTGATGGTGAAAACCACTGTGTGGAGGTGTTAGAACCTAAAAAGGTAAAAATAAAGGATGTATCCGAGGGTGAAAATCTCTTCGAGGCACCTAAGGATGAGGTAATTGATCATCTCCCAAGTTACTTTTAGGATAGATCTTTAGTGCTTGTTGAGCCTACACAACTAGTCAATTTGAATACATAAGAAGCTCCACAAATAGTGCATTTGGCTCAATCTCTATCAACACAAGAAAAAGAGGCATATACCAAGTTCCTACAAAGCAAGAAGATTAATTTTTCTTGGAATTACTCAAACATGCCAGGATTGGACACTAATCTCATTATGCATCACTTGTCCATAGCTTTAGGTATAAAACCAGTGAAACAAAAATTAAGGAAAATGCATCCTCACATAGCTCTTCTCATCAAAGCTGAACTAGAAAAACTCCTCAGTGCAGGATTTATAACAGCCATTGATTATGCCGAATGGATATCCAATATTGTACCAATTTCAAAACATGACAAGTCCATTCACGTCTGCATAGATTTTAGAGATCTTAATAAAGCATGCCCAAAGGATGATTTTCCACATCCAAACATAGACATGATAGTGGACATGACTGCAGGTTATGAGATCTATTCATTAATGGATGGTTTTTCTGGGTATAATCAAATCAAAATAGCTCCTTTAGACAAGGAAAAGACTACATTCACTTGTGCATGGGGAACCTATTGCTAGAACGTCATGCTATTTGGATTTAAAAATGTAGGAGCTACTTACCAAAGAGCTATGACAACTATCTTCCATGACATGATGCATAAGAATATGGAAGATTATGTGGATGACACATTGGCAAAATCTAAAAAAAGGGATACACACCTAGGAGATCTAGAAGTCATTTTAGATCGCATGGAGTAGTTTCAATTAAGATTAAATCCAAAAAAGTGTGCATTTGGAGCCACCTATGGAAAACTTCTAGGATTTATCATTTCAGCCAAAGGAATAGAGGTGGACCCAGAGAAAGTTCAAACAATCTTGGATATGCCGCCTCCCAAAAACATTAGTCAAATGAGGAGTCTCCAGGGATGCCTTCAATCTATACGGAGGTTCATTTCCCAACTGACTGATAGAGGTCAACCCTTTAATAAGACTTTACACAAAGGGGTTAAATGTGTTTAGAATGAGGATTGTCAGAAAAGCATGGACCAAATCAAGCAGTACTTGGCTAATCATCCAATCTTAATGCCTCCTATCCTAGGAAAACCACTCATATTGTATGTTTCAACAACATAATCTTCCTTGGGGGCATTATTCACTCAACTTGACGATACTGGAAAAGAAAGAGCTATATATTACATCAGTCATACTCTTGTGTCATATGAGGTCAACTACACTAGTATTGAAAAATCTTGCCTTGCAGTGGTGTTTGCTTCCCAAAATTTGTGACATTACATGCTTGCGCATACAATACATCTCATTGCAAAGATTGATCCTCTCAAATATTTTCTTGGTAAGGCTGCTCTCACAGGTAGGCTTGCTAAGTGGATGATGGTCTTATCAAAATTTGACATAGAGTATGTTGAGCGTAAAGCTATAAAAGGACAAGCCATTGTAGATCAATTGGTTGATTTCCCAATTAGAGATAAAGCACCAATTCAATTTGAATTTCTAGATGAGCACATCATGTACATGACTGCAAGAACATGGAAGATGTTCTTTGATGGCTCTTTCATGAAAAATGGTTCAGGAGCTGGAGTGTTATTTGTTTCTCCTCATGGGTACACAATTCCTAAGTCCTATAAACTATTATTCCCATGTACAAATAACATTATTGAGTATGAGGCCTTGACAAATGGACTAAAAATGGTAATATAGTGGAGAATCACAGAGCTGCATATCCATGGGGATCAATAGTTAATAATCAACCAAGTTAATGAATAATACCAAATAAAGGATGAAAAATAGGTACCCTACAATAAAATGGTTGATTCATTGAGACGATATTTCACCTTTGTTACATTTCAACAAATCCCTAAAGTAGAGAATAAAGTAGCTGATGATATGGCTACATTGGCTTCACTTCTTCAGCTAGAACAACATGAGTCCAGATTTGAATTCCTGGTGGAAGAGCTATGATATCCTATCTATAACTCCCAAGAAAGACAAGTTGTTTGTACCCTTGTTGGCCATGATTCATCCTGCTATGGTGCCATTTATTCATATCTCTATGATGGCATTATTCCCAAAACCTTCAACTATTCTGAATGAAGAAACTTAACTCAAAATGCTTCTTGCCACACCCTTATCTCTGGTGATCTGTATAGGAGGGGTTTAGATGGGACACTTCTTAGGTGCTTGGAAAAGGATGAGTCTGACCAAGTGTTAGCTGACATTCACGAGGGAATTTTTGGAGGACATTCCAATGGTCTTGCCATGGCCTAAAGGTTGCTTAGGGCTGGGTACTATTGGCCTACCATGCAGACAGATGTAGTAGCTTTTGCTAAATCATGTGAAAAGTGTCAGAAACATGGTAACCTAATACATGCTCTAGGCAGGGAGCTTATTCCGTCTATTTCTCATTGGCCATTTTAGTGCTGGGCTTTTGACCTTGTTGGGCAGGTTCATCCCAACTCATCAGGTGGACACAAATTCATCATCACTACTACTGATTACTTTACCAAATGGGTAGAAGTTGTCCCACTTTCTATTGTCTCAGGCAAGACAGTTTCTTTGTTTATTTTGAACCATATCATATATTGGTATGGAGTTCCTTCTGAAATAATCACTAACAAAGAGGTCAATTTAAAAACAAGGACCTTAAACATCTCTACAAGAAGTTCAAGATAAAATAACATTGGTTCACCATTTACTTCCCGCAAGGAAATGGACAAGCAGAGGCTTCGAATAAAACCATTCTCAAAATTCTCCATAGAACAGTTCACAAGAATGGTAGAGATTGGAATTTATAGATAAATCCAGCCTTATGGGCCTATAGAACAAGTATTCATACTCCACCTAGGGCTACTCTTTTTTCCCTCACTTATGGTGCTGAAGCAGTGTTACCTTTAGAGGTGGAGATTCCTTCCCTTAGAGTTTCCCTCAAAGGTCTAGTGATAGATGAAGACTACCATGCCATGAGGCTCCAAGAACTAGAACTTCTAGATGAAAAGCATAAAGCATCATTTGATCACATGAGGGTCTACCAAAAATGTATGTCCAAAGCATTCAACAAGAAGGTTCACCCTCAAGAATTTCAAGTGGGAGATCTTGTCTTATGAGAAAACCCTAAGAACCAACAACATAAAGAGAAAAAGGGAAAATTTGAACCTAATTGGCTTGGACCATACATCATTACTGCTACTTTTGGAACAGGTGCTTACTTGTTATCTACTAAAAAGGGAGAGCAGCTCCCTAAGCCTATTAATGTTTAGCACCTCAAGAAGTTCTATCCATGATCACCTTTTTTTCTAGGGGTATCTTTTGTACATATTTATTGATCCTAAAAAAAATCCAAAAAAATTCATAGATGATGCTGAAAAAATCCTAAAAAGCATATAAAGTCATGAAAAAATACAAAAAAATCAAAAAATGTAAAAAATTCAAAAAAATAGAAAAAGTGCCTTGGTGAAAACCTAGAAACATGCGCATTGGTAGCCAAAAAAAAAAATTGAAAATTTTGAAAAAATATCCAAGTGGTGAAAACCTAGAAATAGGTGCTACTTGAGGCCTTTGCACCCTTGTTTCTTAGCATGCATCCTCGACACTTAGCCTTTCTCCATCTTGCCTTGTCCTTGTTGCCTTGGTTTGGAATTGGTCTTTGTCTTTGTCTAGGGGGCATAACTGTGTTAGCTTTGGTCTCTAGGATGCATTGGTCTTTAGGACATCTTGCAAACAATGTTTTTCAACACCACCCCAACTATGTTTTTCAACACTAGCCTAGCATCATGTGTTTCCCAACACTTATTAGATATCTTACCCGCAGTCTAGCATGATATGGTATTTCTCACCGATAGATGTGATACTCAAAATTTGACTCTATGACCTACACACATGCACTTAAACACTCGACTCACTAAGACTTGTTTGAGTTTATTTCTTTGTGTGCTATCTGTGATAATTTATTTCATGAGTGTTCTCTCCCTAATAGTTTTTGATGATGCCGAGCTAGAAGACTGGGGGCATGAGGACATGTTTTATTTCTTTTTCTGCTTGTGGGTATATTTTGTTGGTCCTAACTGTCATGAACATTTATGCTTGTTCCACTTGACATTAGGGTCTACAAGGTGTTCTCCTTTATTGTTTTTTCAAGTGCATACTTATAGCCATCTTGACTTTCCTTGTGTCTCTATGTGAGTATAATCTTGCCATATTAAACTTAGGAAATCTCACTGCACTAGTCATCTCGACTTATATGTCTTTGGTGCCTAGGTGGGATTCCCACATATCTATCTGATATAGATCATATTCAGATTCACATAGTCATACTGGTGTGCATTGTATGATCTTATGATGCTACCAATAAAGCTCAATGATGAATATTAGAGTCTAAAAGCTTTGTGACCTTGCAAGTAAACCACTTTTCATTGTAGCTTGCATTTTTAGGTTCATGTTAGATTAGTTTTCCATCTTTCATATGGAGAGATCTCTCCTTTCATCTTTCATGGACTTGTTGGTCAACTATGCTCACCTTTCCTTTTCTCAATCATGTCTTTCACTCCCTGTCTTTCACATCACGTCCTTTTCCTATCATCACAAGGGGTTAATTTTATCATCATATCTATATCAACAAAGAGGTCATTTTCAAAAACATGAGTCTATATCATAAAAATGAGAACTAAACATACATCTATGAGAGAGATTATACATGAGCATATATATCATACATTTTGAGCAATATCACAAGACAATATAAAACTGAAACATCCATCACAAGTGAAACACATACACAAGATATATCAAACATCTAGTAAATCTCATATATATAAATGTCATGATACAAAATACAATGTGAGTTCCAAAATTTGGATAATGTCCCAGGATATGTCTCTATACATCTATCACCCTAGACCTAAGTCTGACTCTCCTCATCATGTGGTGGTGGTGGAGGTGGTGTTGCTACTCTATTGACTACCATGTCAAATCTCCCAGCCCTATCAGAGTAGAGTGGGGCTCTTTGTCTCTCAGGTATAGCCTATATGTAGAGACCATGATAATAAGCAGCTCATGTTGCCTCCCTCTAAATCTCTACTGAATTGACCTGTATTGCCCTCTCCCATCGATCTATCTCAGCTCATAGATCAATTAGCTACTAATCTCTCATGGCTATGGTAATCCTTAGCTACTGCATCTCCATCTCCAAAACTTGGATCCTCACCCTGAGATCCTCTCCTCCTCTTGCAGGCTGATCCTACCGAGCATCCACCCGTCGATGAGCTGGTCTTGCCGCATCCTCTCCCTCATCATCAAACCCTATCTCCATGACCATTTCTATCCACTTAATCTAGATCCCTCCCTCCATCTCCCCCATCTTCTCCATCTCCATCATCCCCATCATCACCCTGTGTTGACAGTTGTGCATCAGGAACTGTGAACTGTGAGAATGGATACCTCCACCACTATGCCCTGTAGGCTACATCTGCACCTGCATCCACCATATCTAGGAGATAGTCCCATGGCTCCCTATGTATCCCTATTGTATCCTATACTACCTTCTGGTAGTCTAGGATTTCCATCCATCCCTATCCCTCCTCATCCCTAACCTGGGTGTATGTAGTGGTCTCTGTGGGCACCCTCTACTTTCACCCAAACTGGCTCCAGACCTGAGTGATCATGAAGTGCTCTACTATCTTCAAGTGCTGACCTACTAGTGGCTGGCTACATAGCATGTATCCCAACTCATGCTCTCAATCACCCCACTACTCACAGGCCCTATATGGTCTCCACTGAAATGATTTGAGCTTGTCGAGTAGTCTCCGTTAATATGTCACATCTCCACTATGTGGCTGGTTGAGTAATCTTGTGTACCTATAGATATAGGGGCATCTCCACTCCCTAGGCTACACATGTGGGTGCACAACAGTGATGTACTCCCATGCCCATGCCTATGCTAAGACCGCACCGCATGCCCATGTCCTGCTCTCCCTATAGATGATCTCATGGAGCTCATGGTACATATCTACTAGGATGGTTGGGCCCCATGCCATCCATCATGGGTGTGCTATCAAGTCTACAACCAACCTACCTCAGCCCAATCGGAACACTCTCTGGCTCCTATCATTAATCAGTGCCTGTGCTACTATAGAGAAAAGTATACACGAAATAGGGAAATCTCTGCCAAACTCCTCCATCAACCGATCCTAGCTGAGGTGTCTATAAATAATGGTAACATCCTGGAACATGTCCTAGATGGCCTACCATCCCTCGGTCGGATCCTGATCATAGTATACCTATGCCAATAGAAAATCATGTTAGTTTCTATCATATGGAAACTTCACATCTATGAACATCTATAAACATGATTATACTCGTTGGATCTCCATGGCTACACACTCAAAGGATCTGATAGACATCCTCCAAGGTAATCATGGCCTCTTCAGTCAGCAAGTGAAAGGTGTTATGCTCATTGTGCCACCTCTCAACCAATGTTGTTAGTAGTCTAGGATCTACCTGAATATGGGGCATCTACAGCAAGTACCCAAAATCCATATCCCTCAAGTCTACTCATCCTGGATCATCAAGATCTCAAACACAGCATAACCCGGTCACTCTTGAGGCTTTGATAATCGGTGCTGGAAAGTTCTCTTGCAAGCCATAACCCCAAACCAGATGTCAGAACATATCATGATGGATGTATAAAATCAGTACAAAACATCTTACACGCAAACATTGTCTAGACCCATGTCATATTGCTTAAAATTTAAAACATGTCATATTTCTTCCACTAGTGCGATATTATTTTTTGATAAAGTATCATGCGATATTTTCCTCAATATAAGTGTGATAATATCTTCAAATATGATAGTTTTCATAGGATCACATGATGTTTCATCTGGTATCATGCGATACTAGATTGAACACTTGCGCGATACTATTTGGACCCGCGAACTATCGCACGATAAATATTATCAAATGGGTGTGATACTTAATAACTATCGTATGAGTGAAATTTGAAATATTTCAAAATAATTAAAAACATGTTTAAATGACATAAAGTTCTCATTAATGACTCAAAAGGGTGATTTTTTCTGGAAACTTACCGGGGCACCATACTGAGGAGGCTGGTTGTGCAACCGGGTGCACTTGAATCGATGTCTGTGTACCGAAATCACTGCTTGCTGGGCCATTTTCTCTCTCTGAGCTCTAAAAGTTCTCAAATCACAATAAGAAAAATGAATTTGTAAATGACCTTTTTACCCCTTATATAGCATTTTGATGTTTTGACAAATTTTCAAAACATCTTAGAATTTTGTGAAAATTGCACCCTTGGCTGATGTTAAAGTCTTGGATCCATTTTTGGGATTGAAATCAAAATCCAAGTTCATCTTGATAGTCAAAATCATATTTCAAATTTTCTCCTCCTTCTGCGTAGTTGGCTGACCATTTGAGGCCTGATCCTTCAATCTTTGTTGGGGCATCTTCATTTCTTTATCCCCATCTCTTTCAACCTTCTAGTCTTTCATTCACTTTCATTCGATCCATCTCTCTAAGGTTTGACTTCATTTTTGTCCTATATCTTTCTCAGTCAAACCTACTCAAACTGGGGCATGTCTTCACTGCTTGATGGTTATCCTATCATCTTTCACCTTCGATTATGATTTCTAGTGACTTGATCAAGTTTATCAATTTGTTGTTTCTCCTCTAGCTAATTTTAATTTTGATTCTAAGGGGGCAGTACCTATCAGCTTCAATCCTTGATTCAGCTTTATCAATCAAACCTTGCTTGAGATTCTTATCTCTTATTTGAGACTTGACAATTTCTTATTTACAGGTGTGTTGGTCTTGTCTTTCAGCTTATCTTTGTCAACTTGCGCTTATCTTTGTCCTGATATGTTCCCATCCATCGAACACATGTCTAGGTTGTTTTTTTATCCCAAATCGATCTCACATTTCAATTCCATTCTTTGACCACATGTGATCCCAAATTGATCTCACATTAGTCAAAAAATGGAAAATGTATGCACCCTAAAATAGTCGCCTAGACTTTGGGCCCCCATTCAGCAATTTATCAAACCCCCGAATCAGTATTTTCAAAAATCAACATTTTTCAAATCATATCAATTTCTTTGATCAAATCGTATTTTATCATTTTCGATTATTTTCCATGGGCTAACCATTTTATCCTAAGTCTTTATTTATTTAAAAGGAATTTCCTCCCCTTTTATTAAATAAAAAGCCCCCACTTTTCCTCTTATCCCAAGTTGCACAAATAAAGCATTATTCTTATTTTATAAAAAAAAGAAAAGGCATTTTTGTCTCATATGGACACAAAAGTCAACTCTTATTTTCTCATTGGAGGATATTTGTGCACATGGATTGCTCCTCTTTCAAGCTCCACCCTTGATTAAATCTTTTGCCTCTTAATCTCCATGGTCCATTTCTTTTCAATTCCTTTAAAAGGAGAGCTCTTTTTTCATTCTAAGATCCCAACTTTGAATACTAATCTTATGCTGCAGGATTTCTTGGAGACTTTGGAGATTTTGGAGACCTTCATGCATTTAGCTTTCATTCTTGCATCTTATCTTTCATGGCATCTAGCTTAGTTTCCTTTATGCTCTAGATTAGTTCACATAGCTTAATTAGTAAGGATTTGAAATACTTTCATTTCCATAGCTTAGCTTGCATCTTCATTCTTAGCATAGTTGCATTGCATTTCCATTGTTTATTCTTGAGGATATTGGCATTCTTTCCCTTATCTCTTTGAATCTCCCATTGTGTGGTTTACTAGCTAGGTTGCATACTTCAATAGCTCTAGCTGATAGTACCATCAACATCCTTGTGACTCCATGACTAGGGAGCTCTAGGTCGCTTTCTCAAGGTTTCCCATTCATGGATTCCCTTGGAAGTAATGACTTAGATAAGTGCACTATTTAGTGTGTAAAAGTTGACCTCGTCTTTCCTTGGATATTGTATGCATAGCTCCCTATGGTAAGGTCTCAAGGAGAAAAATTAAAAGCTTAACTCAATTGTTCAATAGAGGTCAATAACATCCTTCCATGTTATTGAGCCAATAGTAATTTACACATGTTCAAACATGTTTAAATTCTTTCTTTCTTTCAATTTGAAATATAATCTAACAAATCTTCATGATACTATAATTGGAAGGTAACAATATTGCAGTTTTGAGAATCACCAATTTTTTTATGTAAAATAAAATATTATAACAAGAATGTATTTATAGTGTAGAATGGAATTTTGGATTTTACACAACTCCATGTTTTCTTTATGTGTCACAACTTTGGCCACCCATCCATCATGAAGATCCATTTCTCAATGCATGATCATAAATAAAGGTGAGCTTCACTAGCTCTTGCCTCCACCATTTATTCTATTTAATAGTTGACCCCGACTTTCCTTGGATATTGTATGCATAGCTCCTTGTGGTAAGGTCTCAAGGAAAAAAATTAAAAGCTTAACTCAATTGAGGTCAATAACATTCTTCCACATTATTGAGCCAATAGTAATTTACACGTGTTCAAATAGGTGTAAATTATTTCTTTCTTTCAATTTGAAATATAATCTAACAAATCTTCATGATACTATAATTGGAGGGTAACAATATTGCAGTTGTGTGAATCACCAACTTTTCAGTGGATGATCATTAATAAAGGTGAGCTTCACTAGATTTTGCCTCCACCATTTATTCTATTTAATAGTTGACCCTAGCTTTCCTTGGATATTGTATGCACAGCTCCCTATGGTAAGGTCTCAAGGAAAAAGTTTTAAAATCTTAACTCAATTGTTTAATTGAGCTCAATAACATCCTTCCATGTTATTGAGCCAATAGTAATGAAGAGGGACAAGCTAACTATCTATAACTTGCAGAGACATTAGGTGGAGCCATTTGTGTACCTTCTTAGTCCTTAGTTATGTAACATTGCATAGTAAGGTAAAGCTAGATGAGAATACCAAGCCCTTAGCATGGTTTTGTGGTCAATCCCCTTGCCACTCCATTCAAAGCCCATTCCCTACCATTTATTGACCTCTCTAAAATTTCAAGAGGTTGTATTTATCTAATCAAGGATACTTCAAGGAGAATATTTAACCCCTCTTAAAAGAATTCTAGTGTTATCGAGATGATATTACTTCCATAAAATTTACTCTCTATTTATTAAGTATACAAATGGACACCTTTTTTTTATATTTTTTGGTATCTAGTTGTGTTTGTACTCAACCTTAAATTATCAATCCTCATGTGTAAGTTTTAATCCTATTTTCTGTTATATCTAGTAGTTCTAGAGTAATACTAACCCTACACATGTGTTAAAGGCTTCAATCCACTCCTTGTATTCAAATTTGTTTATGTGTTTCATTTTTACCCCTCATAAGTCATTCTCCTAGACTCTAAACACACATGTTACCCAATTTTTCTTAGGGACTACATAGGAATATCCTCACTTTGAACTGTGTTATCATATTATCATTTTTTTGGATCTTAATCGAGACTTTCATTTTTTTTGGACATATCACTTTATCACTTGTCCACCTTTTATGGAAGAATTGCACAAACCAATTTCCACCTTGGAAGTTAAACCACCTTTAGTGAGCGTGTGGCACAAATATATTTGAACCACTTTGGAGAGAAATCCACCTTTAACTTGGAGATGTGACACTTTTACTTTCCCACCTTATATGGGTGATAAGTTATCACTTTATGTATCATGTCAAAAGATTAAGGCACTTCTCATATTCTTATACACTCCTATGTTGTCACTTTGGTGTATTTAACCAAGGATTTTCATTTGTAATGTTATTCTAGTCTATTGTAACAAACTTAAACTAGATCCCTCAATCCTTAGGTTATCAAATCTCATCAAGATCTTCCCTTAATTAAAAATGTAGACCTCACATTTATACAATCCACCTATAGGTCAGCCTAATAAACAATTACATATCCCAAGACAAACATAATAGACCAAGTCGGTGTTAGGAATGGGAACACTGAGAGGGGGGGTGAATCAGTGTTCACTGTATTTTAACTTTTCACTTTAATCTGAATACTGAATTATAAATTCTTAAGTACTTAATTAAAAATTCACATAAACATGAAACATGAAATCAACACATGACACCAATATGGTTACGGGGAAACCCAAATAGGTAAAAACATCGGTGGGACTTGATACCCACTAATATTCTACACTAGTGTTTTGTGATCCTTGTTAGAAGATCCTTTACCTTGTTAGGAGTAGCTTTACAATGTTTTTAGTACAGAAAACATGGTTAAGGGTCAGACCCTATTAGGAGTCTTTTACAATGATCTCTGTTAGGGGAGTGGGATGACTGTCCAAGAGCTCACTGCTCAAATGATGAAGGATACAACCTTCTGAGATTAGATACACACTATATTTGTTTGTGAACTGTTGTTGTGACACTGCTTGTCATATCAGTTCCTTTGGTGTGTTGATGCTTTGACCTCTTGCAAAGCTCTAATACATCATATGCTCACTTTGCATACCTCTTCTCTACTTCTCATAACTCTATTTCCACTTCCATACTGAATACAATGGGCGCACCTTATATTTATGCGATAATATCAAATATACAAATAGGTCGGACCTATAACTAATTACAAATAATGCTTCCAAATGAATTGGCTTAAGTGTGCTTACAATTATACATGTACATATGTCGGCAACCTAAATATAATGGGTGCATAGCCTCTACAACATTAATTTACAATCACAAACCAAAATAGTCACTATCGGCTCTATGCTCTATTCTCTGTTGGCACACACTGGCTATGCAACTTCAACTGACTATAACTTTCACATCTTTGCATATCTACTTATGCATTCTTAGAGTAAGCATAAGTATAGTCTAAAAATATTAACTTTCAGGGCGCATACCTTAATTCATCTGTACACATGGGCGCAGGTCCTCTGAGCTATAGGAACTCTGTTTGCTGTCCACTCTTTAACACTTAACTAATTTCTGATCTTTACACTTAGTGCGTTGACTCCAAACTACTATATGACTTTGTTTCCATAATGAAAACTCTATATCTAGTCATATACTTAAGTATAGACAACTTGCCACCAATCTCCCCCTTTGTCATTGATGGCAACAAAGGAATATGGCCAAGTTTCTAACTATCCCTTTACACAAAACATTTTGTCTTCTATACATCTTTATACACATAAACTTATATCTCCCTATACAGCTTATATACTCCATATTCTATACAACTCCCCCTTTGAAATTAATGACAAAGGTGCATCAAAAAAAATTATCTACATACACTCACTAAGGAAAAACATCTGGATATGCAATCTTGAGCTTCGAGATCTCCTTCTTCCAAAAGGTTATTAGAGAATTGACTATCTGTAGATGGGTGCATAATTCATATTGAAGCTTCTCCATCTTCTCCAATTCTATGCTCAGACCTTTATCATAGGTTATCATGGTCACATTAATCTCCTTTATGTTTTGACTGAGAATGTCTAGTGAGGGCTCAAGAGCATTCCTCAACTGAGTCTATCTAGACCTTATCTTCTCCATTTCTTTCTCTACCTTCTCAATTATGTCCAACTAACCTTGATAGACATTGTTACACATATTTATATTAGTGGAAGTATCTAACACTGAAATCTTCACCTTCTCAATCATTGCCTCTACATCTTTGATCTTCTTAAGATGGGCATCAATGAACTTATCCTGATCCATGGATTCTACAATGACTTTCCTTCCTTGATCTAAAAACTTCTTCAATGATGCCTAACCAAACTTAGGAGAGCTCAATTCTAGTGCAAAATTACTCATCAGTTCATCTAGTCTCCTTTTTAAGTACTTCTCCTCTACCACTATGGTCACAGATTCTTCTAGGCTTGAGAAATTGAGTTTGAACTAAGAGATGATTGTGCTCACATCATCAATTGAATGTACATTTACCATTGTATTATCCTCTGGTAGCAAACTGTTCAAAATATTTACTAATTCCACTAGGAGAGGATTCCTCATTACTTTCTTCTCCTTCACCTTCTCCATAGCTAGGACACTGAACTTAATCAGGTCTTCTTCCTTCCAGGAGTCCAAACTACTAATGTTAGGTGTGAAACTTGACAACAATGCTAAGGAGGGAGTGATGGGAGTGCTATCCATCACCTCTTTCTTCACCTTGACCAAATCAATAAAAGATTCATCTTTCTTTTCTACCTCTACTCCTTTCTTTTCTTCTTCTTTCTCGTCAGATATATTTTCTATGATTACTTCTTCTTGCTGAGTGTGAGGGGTATTGCTACATAAGATTTATGCTTCCTTAGTGCTAAAAAATTCTTCCTTAAACTTGTCCAACTACTTATCAGTAGCCGCCATGGCTATTTCCACATTTTCTATGATAATTGTGGTGTCTTTGGGTGATTCTATCATAGGCACAGACTGATCTACTTCTGTTTGAGTTTTTTCTATGGGCACTGAGTCCTGAGGACTTGTCATTGGTACATTAGTGAGCTCAGCCACTTTAATTTCCTTAATGGGTGCATGAGTGATGGGCACAGTGGGTGGTTTGAATTGTTGCTCCAATAACACCTTCTCAAAGGCCTTCTCTATTTCCTTTGTTATCAACTCATAATCTTTGTTCATAATGTGAATAATTCTCATCTTTTTTCTAAGGTGTGGCTTTACCAAATTAAATATCAGATCTATTTCTTCTTTAGAACATACAGGCAGAGTGTCTTCTAGCACTTTTTCCCTGACCCTTAGGTCTTCTACATTTTCTTGTCTTTTAAGGTTTTCTAGAATGTCCCATACATTATCTGGTATTTTTGTTTTCAATTCAAGAACTATCTTCTTGAACTTTATCAAATGTTTGATAATCATACCATGAATTTCAGACTTATCAATCTCACTATATGATTCATAGAACTTCCCTATTTGATCAATTCTTCCCTCATCAACAATTCTTGCATATAGAAATTTGAGGCTAGGTCTGAATCCTACTTGAGGAGGTGCTTGAGTGTTTTTCTTACTCCTTAATGCTCACGAGGATGGATGATTAGTGCTTTCTTCTTTCTTTCTTTTGAATAAAGGCTTATACTATGGAGGAGTATCTTTGGGTGCAGAAGGAGTATTGTCCTCTTTATCCTTCTGACTGTCATCTTTCTCAATTTTTATCCTTTTCATCTTGGGATCTTCTTGTTCTTTTGATGTGCTCTTCAATTCTAGGGAAATCTTCTCATCCCTTTCTTTATCAAGGTTTTCTTGTGATACACCATGTATTCTTAGGATCTCTAATGTGACCTTTGCAACCTTTCTCTTTGTTACAGCACTATTCAACTTAGCATCAACTTCTCTAGTCTTCTCTTCATAGGTTCCCCACCTAGGTTCATTGACATCCTTAGGGGCTGATAGTAGTACCTATGCATAGGCTTCAAGAACTTGTTCCTTAGCCTCATACCCAAGTGGATGAATCCACTTAGTTCTAGGCTCAACAGCTTCCATACAAGTAGTATCAATCTCCACCATGAAGCATATTGAATCTTTATACTTCTCCACAATACTTTCAGGAATCTTGTACCTCATCTGCATCCTTTCTCTAAAGGTCTTCAATTCCAAGGTAATGAAATCTTGAAGTGTGCTTTCAGTGCATGCTTTGCTTGATATCTATGGCATGGTAGGAATGGATTTATCTAGATACAAGTTTGACACTTTACCAACTATATGAAGGTACATATAGATGATAAGAGACCCAAACCTGAATACCTTAGTCTTGTCATGTTTGATAGCCTTGATGTTGTCTATCAACTGTGCATGCAAGATCTCACACAATTTGAACTCTCCATCTCCTTGCACAAGACGGATGGCTCCTAGAATAGTGCCCACAAACACACTATTCACCCTGCTGGTATGATGAAATCTATAACCCAATATCATTGATGTCAACTTGATGTCTGGCTACTATATAGGCTCAATGGTCATGTTGCACTTATCACTTCTTGATTTACACACTTTCTCCACCATTTTCTTGACATCCTTACCCATAGGAAGGATGGTGCCTGTCTTAGAAAGGCCTGTCATCTCATGAACTAGGTCTCTTGTGATTCTTACTGGTACATCTCCAATTCAAAATAAGTCATCATGGAGTCTGCTCAACAATATTTTAATCAATTCTCATAGAATTCATATGCCATGGAATATTCAATAATGGAGTGATCATTCCATTTTGTGTATTCATCCATGAAGGTTTTGTCTAGTTTTAACATTGTGTTCATGTGTGCCCTTAACCTAGCTAGTCCAATAGGTTCCTTCTTACAATAAATGTAAGCCCTTATGTCTTCTACATGCATGATGCCCATCGGCGTGTGGGAAAATGCTCCTAAATCATTTAGGGTTGATTTAAATGGGTGCCTCTTGAAAACATACCGCTTCTTCTCAGCAACATCAAAAACAATAGGAGTGGCCATGACTTACTTGATATTCTCTTTCCAAATGATCTTTGAGATGTTCTGATGGCTTCCAGTGCAACGAGTTAGGGTTTCTTGCAACTGATCAAATGCACTGCAATTACTGACAGCTTAATCTCCAACTCTTCACAAGAACTTCCAAGGCTCAATCTACTCTCCAATCTCTCTGAATATGAATGCAATGAGTGAACAAACAACTTTCTATGTACTTAAAGTAAGAAATTCTCCATTAATGTAACTCGCGTAAACCAGGTTGTTGCTTCAAATTTTCAAACTTGAGTTTCATTAACAATCAGCATGTGCACTCTTTCACAAAGGTTCTAATACACTCCAATAGCTTAATTCCAAAGGCGCATACTCCGAGGATGAGTATACCAGCCACGTAGGGGTCTAGAGCTAAATTAGCTCCCCCTATGACCCTGAGGGCCATTTATGCAGATGTAGAGGGTGCGTCCACTAGGGATGCATCTAGTACATTACCATCAACATTTTCTTTCTTTCCATCTAACCAAATCATGCTCGCATCTTCTGATGCCTTCACAAACTTGACTTCTACTTTAGGATCCAAAATTGGTTCTTTGGCCTTTTTAAGGCTTTCTTGACCTTCCATCCTTGATCTACAAAACTTTGAGATATGTCCAGCCTTGTTATAGGTGTGACAAATCACTAGAGGTCTATTATTCCTCAGCACATTGACATGAGTCACCATTCGACATTATTTTGTTGTATGACCATTATAGTTACATATCTGACATGTAACATTCTAAAAACTTCTTGCATTGGTTGAAGTATCTAACATTAGTATTCTGAGAACTTCTGACATGTAACATATTTACATTAGTGGAAGTATCTAACATTGAAATCTTCACCTTCTCAATCATTGCCTCTACATATTTGATCTTCTTAAGATGGGCATCAATGAGCTTATCCTGATCCATGGATTCTGCAATGAATTTCCTTCCTTGATCTTCAAACTCCTTTAATGATGCCTGACCAGACTTAGGAGAGTTCAAGTCTAGTGTAAAATTACTCATCAATTCATCTAGTCTCCTTTTTAAGTACTTCTCCTCTACCACTATGGCCGCAGATTCTTCTAGGATTGAGAAATTGACTTTGAACTAAGAGATGAATGTGCTCACATCATCAACTGAATGTAAATTTACTATTTTCTTATCCTCTGGTAGCAAACTATTCAAAATATTTACTTATTCCACCAAGAGAGGATTCCTCATTACTTTCTTATCCTTCACCTTCTCCATAGCTAGGACGTTGAACTTAATCAGGTCTTCTTCCTTCCAGGAGTCCAAACTGATAGTGTCAGGTGTGAAATTTGACAACAATGTTGAGGAGGGAGTGATGGGAGTGTTATCCATCACCTCTTGCTTCACCTTGACCAAATCAACAAAAGATTCATCTTTCTTTTCTACCTCTACTCCTTCTTTCTTTTCTTCTTCTTTCTCATCAGATATATTTTCTATGATTACTTCTTCTTGCTGAGTGGGAGGGGTATTGCTGCATAAGATTTATGCTTCCTAATTGCTGAAAAATGCTTCCTCAAACTTGTCCATCTCCTTATCAGTAGCCGCCATGGCTATTTACACATTATCTATGATAATTGTGTTTTCTTTGGGTGATTCTATCTTAAGCGTAGACTGATCTAATTCTGTTTGATTTTCTGCTATGGGCATTGAGTCCTGAGGACCTATCATTGGTACATTAGTGGGCTCAACCACTTTAATTTCCTTAAGGGGTGCATGAGTGATGGGCAGAGTGGGTGGTTTGATCTGTTGCTCCAATAAAACCTTCTCAAAGGCCTTCTCTATTTCCTTTGTTATCAACTCATAATCTGTGTTCATAATTTACAATTGCAAACCAAAATAGTCACTGTCGGCTCGATGCTTTGTTCTCTATTGGCACACACTGGCTGTGCAACTTCAACTAACTGTAACTTTCACATCTTTTCATATCTACTAATGTGCTCTTAGACTAAGCATAAGTATAGTCTAACAATCTTAACTTCCAGGGCACATACCTTAATTCATATGTACACATGGGCATAGGTGCTCTGAGCTGTAGGAACTCTGTATGCTGTCTAATCTTCAACACTTAACTGATTTATGTTCTTTACACTTAGTGCACTGACTCCAAACTGCTATATGACTTTGTTGCCATAATGACAACTCTATATCTAGTCATATACTTCAGTATACACAACTTGCTAAAAGTTGGCTCCTATCCCAAATAATTACAATAATTAATTACTTCAACAAGCCTAATCCAACAACTATGTCAGCCACAAATAACCACCTCAAAATCCATGTCATTTATTTCCAACACTCAAAATCTTCCACCATAATTCTTCATGATCAACTGATAAACACACACTGAACCATCAACTTGAAGAAAACAACCGGTCAATAAAGATAAAGCCAGGTCTCACAAACCATGCCACTTGAAGAGGTGATATCATAGACATAGAATCCTCAAACACAAAGGACCAAACCCTTTTCATTGCTCCAACCTTAGATCCGCAAAGATGAACCGCTCATACAATCTCATAAAACTGTTAGGAACAAGAAACTACATCTCATATTTAATCACATAATCTAACATAACTCAAGCGTGGTAACTCCAAATGATTTGAGATCCTAGGAAATACCTCCAATTAATCTCATGAACATCATATCATGAACACAACCATAGAAGATCCAAAGAAGTCAACCGAAGCAACAATCACCCTACTAGTGACCAAGAATAGAAAACAAATACAAAACTGGTAACAAAGTTCCACCAATAAACCAATATTTTTGGATGATGCAAGAATACCAAAGGACCCAAGATGCTCCTACATCATTTTATTTCTTCAAAACATCAAAAGGCATTAGACACACTTGGAGGAGATGTTTACTTTTAGAGAAAAGGTGTTGCATGTGCAGCACTAAAGGAGGTATTAGACACACTAAGTGGAGATGTATAATTTCAGAGTAAATGTGTCTCATTGTGCATGGGAGGCATTAGACACACTCGGAGGAGATATGGAATTTTGGAGGAAATTGTTGATTCCTAAGATTTGTTGTCTATTAGCATCTTACACTTAGTCATTTTCTAGGTAATGTTGCTCGGTCATCACTAAGATCGAGTCATCATGTATGGGTCGAGTTATGTGTAGACTTGTATATTGTACATTTACCAAGCAGTACTCACTGACAAGAAAGTTAGAGGCCATTGAGTACTTCAATAATAGTCGAGTAGTTTTATGCTAAGTTGTGTAGATATATCAGTGTCATGAACCAATAAATGAAGAATAGTCAATGTCAAGTGTCAGAGACTTCATATGTTGAGCAAGCTAGATTTGACATATATGTTTGTAATGGCACAAACATTTAGGTAAACCATTTTGGCCGACATCTATACAAATTTTTCTATTTGTTGAGTAAATCATGGAGGTGATTGTGCTTTCTAATTATAATCATTGATCCCTATGTAATCTATGTAACCAATCAAATTCAGGTAATGCTTAAGCAACATAATTAGATAATCTAGATCATTGATCTTGATCTATGGAGTTAATTTCTTTCTATATAAGATGATATATGAACCCTAAAATGATGTCTGACTATGAGGTATGCATGAGGAAGGATCTAATATATGCAGAATAGAGAATTTTTTTTATTAGAGCCAGAGATCAATGACCGAGAAAAGTAGTGAAGGACATAATAGAGATATATTTGATAGAGGAGATTAAATATATATTGGAAGGAGAATAGTTGTTATTAGCATCACGGTTCAAACTGAAGGATCAGGTACTAAGTTATTCTAATAGGTGAATCAGGGAGAATCTCTTTAGAGAGTGGTCCTAGCAGGCCTAAGTAAATCTCTTAACCAAGTGCTTACTTTGTTGTAAGTTCAAATCCTTTTACAAGGTAGATTTTATAAGTCTTTAAAGCTCTTAACAGGGCAAACCTCTCACAGGTTAGATCATTATTTTATGATCAAACATTGTATCCCTAACAGGAAAACTTTAATATTACAGTAGTGAAGATTTGTGGGTGTCATCCCCAACCTAGTTTTTACCTTTCAATGGTTTCTGGGTAATCAAAATCTTTGTGTTTTGTTTTATTTTCATGGATGAATATTATATTGTTAGATCTATTTCATTATTAAATTTGATTTTTATGTTATGCAAGTGAATTTATTTCAAAATGGTGATAATAGTAGATATCTAATTCACACCCCCCCCCTCTCAGTATATCACTTTCCCATAATAGATTTCCAACAATTGGTATCAGAGCCTTATCTCTTACAAGAAGTCTAATCACTTGTGAGTTAAGGTCTTGGAGATGGAGGTTTACAAGTTGGGAAAGATCATAGAGAATCAGAAGATTGATATTCATCTTGTATTACATCATCTTGAAGTAGCTAGAGGTGAATTGAAGAAATCCTTAAGTAGAAGGAGAGAGTTGGAAATACAACAGAATGAGACTCAATATCAAGAAGAAGACACCAAAGGTCTATTTGACAATGGTAATTCTACTAAAAGTGACAAAGCCATAATAGATCTACTAGAGAAAAATAACATACTGAATGAAGACATCAGAAGTCTAAAGAGAGAACAAGAAATATAATCAGTAAGACTTTATGAAGTTGTTGAATAGAAAAAGAAAGTTGAAGAACACAAGATAATGGTTGAAAAAGACAAAAGAAAAATATCTATAAGACTTGATGAAAGGACATGTGACAAGTAGAGGTTGAAAAACAATCAATTGGACATGGTAAATCAATTGTTAATCACGAATCAAGAATTGGACAGGAAAGATGTGGAAAATACAAATTTGAGATCAGAAAATAGCCAATTGAAGAATGAATTAAGATTTGAAAAAGAACTCAATGAGAGGATGAACAAGCCTAATGATGTTGTGAAGTACTTTGAAGAATTGTTAAGGTCACCTAGAAGATCCAATAATACTTATGGACTTGGACATGATGAGCACATGTCATCCACTAAAGAAGGAGAATCATCAAAGAGTGGAGAACAGAGGAATGCAAAGCCAAAGAACAAAAAACCTACATGCCATCATTGTGGAAAGCTAGGACACATAGCTAACATCTGTAGAAGAAAAAATGGTAAGTCCAATCCTAAACCAAAATTCAATGGGAATTATTTTAATTACAAGAAACATGGACATCAGGCACATGAATACAAGTCAAAGGTCAGTAAACTACCTACCTCACCTATATTTCAAGGACACTGTTTTAACTATGAGAAATAAGGTCATAGAGCACAAGAATGTAGATCCAAAGCTAAGTGGACATCCAATAAATAGACTAAAGCACCTAGGAAAGGTAACACATACAATTAGGACTACAATACATTGTATAGTTATCATTATTGTGGAGATTATGGTCATATTGGAGTAAACTATTTGAAGACACATTTCAAAGGCAAATCCAATAGTAGGATGAGTGAAAGTCTGGTCTATTACAAATGCAATAAGATCGGTCACTTAAAGAGAGACTGCAGAGCAAATATACTGAGTAGTGAACAAGTAAAGAATGAAGAGGCTATTGATCAAATGAGAGATGAGAAACCAGATGAACAAGACATGGAAAAAGAAAGAAGAAGCAAGCAGTAGTGGAGCCAATGAACCTGAGGTCACCCAATCCAATGGATCAAGTGATCACACTACTTCAAACTAAGAAAAGAAGGTATGTGAGGAACTAAATCTTACAATGCTTTATTTTACATTAGTTCCTAACATTTGATAGGTTAAAGTCCACATCTGCATACATTGAGATGCATTAGGACAGATTTGAGAAAGAAGCTACATTGTTTGATGTCGAGCATTAGCATTTTAGCCCATACTGACTGAGTCACTAGTGTATGCCAAGCTCCTATGGTAGTCGAGATGTGATGTGTACCGAGCTGAAACCGAATGGTAGTATTGACCAAGCATATGTTTAGTGAGTTAACATGAGAATGTCGAGATAGCTATATTTCACTTACCAAGTGTACAAATCATTTAATGAAGCCCTAATCTGACTGTTTGAAGCCTATCAAGTGGAATGTTACTACTTATTCTCATTCCACCAGTGATTTGAGAACTTGCAAAGTGATTCCAGAGTGATTAACCAGAGTTATTTGAGCTAACTGTGATTTGAAAAGATCTATATAGTGTGCCATCAGCAATCATCATAGAACTATTTGAACTAGGTATTTACCAAGGAACTGATACCGATGAGAACATAAAGAGGAAGGGGCCATCTCAAAGGAAACAATTGACTATGGATGAGGTATGCCAGAATATCAAGAGAATTGTTGGGTTAGCAGGCTTTAAACAAATAAAATTTGAGAAATTGAGCATTGAGGTCAAAGACAAAGTGGAGGATGTTATGCTTAAGATGTTGTGTATATTCAAGATGACACCATTATAGATGGGGAATCTAATCCCTGAAGAGTTATACAATAGAATAGATTAGAAATGGCAGTATGCCATGATGAATGAATAGAAAATAAGGGAGAGCACTCTAGCTCAAGTCATGCCACATCTATCCCCTAATTAAATGCAACAATACATGGAGTAGTATAGAAGTGTATTTATTCCCAAGCTCTGATAATACTCCATTCTACAACATAAGGTTGAGGTATTGTGCAACAAAGCACAAGGTTATGGAAAATTATTTTTGGACTTATAGTTGACAAGAGTTCACAACCGAGTGAAGGGACATCCAGTAGAGTGGAATTGGATAACAAGAAAGATGTTAATGAACCACATACTATTGAGGAAGAAGCTGAAAAGAAGACAAAGGCCAGTGAATCATAGGACATGATCACAATTGTTGATATCACTGAGGATACTCCAATGAAAATAGATGTATTATTTGAGGAGGAAATACAAAAACACATACTTGCCAAGGTAGCCTCATATAAGTTTCTACCGAGCACCAATCCAATACTAATCCAAGTACAAGATTATCCATATATTGAGAGTACATCAATTGTAGACACTACACTAGTAAGCCCTCATATGGTCACAGTTAAATTTCAAGCATCATAAAGTACCAGTGCCGAGAAATAGGACAAGTCAGCAATCACAAACTGAGATTACACCTACTGAGGAAGGAAAGAAAGAAAAAGCCAAGGATAATCCTAAAGAGAAAGTAGAAAATTATATATTAGTTGTAATAAGTCCTCATGTGGAGGAAAATGATAAGGTTGAAGAAGAAAACATAAACCAAAGCCTAAGGAATAAGAGGCTAGCAAAGGTTTTATACAGATGCCAAGTGGAAACACACTAAGGAAGAAAGCATAGAAGAAGAAGGAGAAATCTCCTAAAACACAAGTGACACTTGAGGAAGTTATAGTGATTCCTAAGTGGGACACTGATAACTTAACCTATGAGAAAATGCAGACACTGCAAGATCTTTTCAAGAAGAAGAGAAAACAAGAATAGCTGAGAAGAGAACATCAGCAAGAGAAGGTATTACATGAGATCAAAGGAATTTTATAGATTATTTTGAAATGGATGATGTGAATGAATTTGCACCTATCTTAGAAAAGCTAGTACAAATTGTTAACAAGGTGAAGGGTATGTGCAGGATCATGGTATGCCAAACTAGGCCCTTAAGTGGCAATGAAAATTTAGAAAATCAGGTTTAGGCAAGTTGACATAAACAATTGAACAAGATATAAATATTATATCAAAAATATGTAAGAAGAGAATCTTTAGAAAATTGAATTTAGTTTCTACGATACTAGGCCCTTTTTGAAAAACAATTATTCTATATGTTAAAAATTTCAAATTTCAATGTAGTAGTACGAAAATTTCAGGAAAAAAGTAAGGAGTAGGTGTATGTCTAACCACCTTAAACACAATCAAATGATAAATTTTTTTTACAAGATTCTATATATAAGTAGTAGAATCATGTCCAGATGTGACACATATTTTTTTGTAATTTTTTTCCAAGTAAATAATTGATTATGATTTTTTTTTATAACTTTTCTAGAATACAAAAACTCTCGTGTCTAACCACGTTAACTTAGTCTAAACTCATCAAATTGAAAACTTTTTTTATTTTTCTTATAGTAGGAAAAGCATAGAATGTGACACATATTTTGGATTCCAAAAATGTTATACAGATTGAAAGTTATAACTATTTTTCAATATGTCTATTAATTAGGACTAGAAAGATAACAAGTAGGTGTGTGTCTGACCACATTAAACAAAATAAAATGATAATATTTTTTAATAAGATTATAGATAAAAGTAGTAGACTCATGTCCGGATGTGATGTATATTTTTTTGTATTTTTTTTCCTAGTAAATAATTAATTATGATTTTTCTGCTACAAATTTTCCTAAATATTCAAACTCTCATGTCTAACAACCTTAACTTAGTCTAAACTTCATCAAATTGAAAGAATTATTTATTATTATTTTATTAGGTAAATCATAGAATGTGATGTATATTTCAGATTTCAAAAATATTATATTGTTTGAAAGTTATAGTTATTTTTCAAAGAGTCTATCAATCGGGACTTCTTTTTCACATCGCCACTTTTTGGTATACCATGATCCCGCATGTACCCTGAATAGTGATGATAGAGAAGCAAATAATAAGCCTATGCAGTGGTCTGAGAGAAATTTTGAGACCAAAGTGCTGGAAAAGGTTTCAACTAACATTGCAGTCAAAAAGGTAGAACATTCTGCCTTAGTGAAAAATCTAGAAGTTGTGTAGAATTCTCATTCTCTGTACAATAAATTATGCAATGTTGAAGAGTTCACTAAGGACAATCAAGATTTGATTTACAAACTGCAGTTAGACTTAAAGTCTATAGGTCATTCACTGAGCATGGATGCAAGTTCCAGCTCCATCCACTTCATAAGACTATTACATGCACAAGGTAGATTAGTCGAGTTGATGGCTAATAATGGAAAAATAAGGGCAAGGCTAATATCAATACAAATGATGATGACACCTCATCTTGAGGCTATACAAAAGGAGTTAGTGCAGAGAGACCCTCATCTCTCTATTATCAA
>BSBK01001218.1:72500-232500 GCA_027943335.1 Chamaecyparis obtusa
ATAAAGGAAATCCTAATTGTGAGGTTACAGAGTATGCTAGAGTTGTTGATGTTATTAACTGATAAGTCTAAGAAGAAGGCTGAAGGTGAAGGAGTTTATCAGAGTTGTGATTCCTTGAAGTGAATTCTGAGTAGATTAGAGATGGAGATGGAATGGACCTCACTCAATAAATCAACATATATGTGCGAGTTAGATCTGATATTTGCAAGGTGAGTTGTATGTTTTTTAGATCAAAAACTACTGCTACTTTCTAACCATTGTATCAGTCTAAATCCTTTAATCAAGGTTGAACTAATAGTCATTGTTTAAATCCTTTAATCAAGGTGGCATTCTAATGGAATGTACTTAAATCCTTTAACTAGGTCACTTTTGATAGAGTGTTTAAATCCTTTAACAGGGTCACACCTAGCAGTGTGTTTGCAAACCTTTAACAAGGTTGGCTTTTCACAGAGCTCACTTCAGAAGAGTGAAAATATCAGTGACCTGTTACAAAGTGGTTTTTCCCAAGTTGGGTTTCCACTATAAATCCTAGTGTTATACTTGTGTGAATTTTTTGATGTGAATATTTCTATATTCTGTAAGTTAATTACTTTTGGATAGTGGACTGCATGTTATATGTTTTTGGTATATATTATTTAGAGACCAAGTTGTGTTGGTGATTAGATCTGAGATTATTGAAGTGTTTAAAAGTTCAATTGGTACATCTAGACCTGAGAACAACTGATTCACCCCCCTATTTGTTGTTCTAAATAATATAAACAATTGGTATTAGGGTTTTTGGTGCTTACAGAGAAAAATTTTAAAGGTACTTGAAGAAAATGATCAAGATGTATAAAAAGGAGGTACCAAAGTTGACGAAGGAGAACTTCCCTCCATGGTAGAGTCTGATGAAACTGCATCTAGCTAGTATTGGTGATTCGGTGCAGTACTATGTTTAACATGACTATGTTATACCTTTTGCACATTTGACTTCCAAGGAGATGAAAGTAAAACAAGAACATAATCAAGAAATGTTGGAAATTGTATCTGCCTTAAGCTATCCTAAATTTGAAGACATCAAGGACTGCACTACTGCAAAGAAAATTTGGGATACTCTTGCAAACATCTATGGTGGTGATACAAATGTACTGAGGGAAAATTTTGAAATCTTGATAGGTAAGTTTGATGAAATGAAAATGCAAGAAGGTGAGAATATAGCTCAGTATTGTGGAAGGATCAAGGAGATAGTGAATGCTATTAGAGGAGCTAATGGAATCATTGATGATGAGACTGTCATTGGAAAGGTATTGAGAACTTTTCTTCCTATCTATACTATCAAAATTTCAGCAATTCAAGAATCAAGATGTAACACTGGTAATGTTCTAACTCTGGAAAGTCTTGTTGGTAAGCTTACTACTTTTGAGATTTCTAACTATAATAGCTACGATGTTCCTAATGTTGAATCTATATTCAAGTCACAAATGGTTTTTCATAAATCTAAGAGAGAAAAAGAAAAATGTGTGAAAAGTGAAAGTGATAGTGAAAGTGACAGTGACACTTCTGATGAGGAACTAGATGATCTTGAGGCACTCATGGCTAGAAGATTGAAGAGAGGAAAAGGAAAATATAAAGGTAAACTTCCTATAATCTATTTTTCATGTAACAAAGTTAGCCATATTGCTACAAGGTGTCCTAATAGGAATGATAAGGATGAGGAAAGAGAAAGCAATTACAAGGATAAGAGAGATAACAAAGATCACTGAAGGTACAGAGATTACAGGGATAAAGGTAAGAAATCATGTTATATTGTAGAAGAGGAAACTGATAGTGATGATTTTGATATTGAAGTAGTTTATGTTGCTATGAAAGATGGTTCTGATGAGGATGAGAAAACTACACTTATTTCTTATGTGAGTAAAGGTGACAAATGGATTATTGATAGTAGTTTCTCACATCACATGACTGGTGACAAAAGAAAATTTGAAACCTTAGATCATTACAAAGGTAGAAGTGTTAAGTTTGATAATGATGCACCATGTCATGTGACGGCTAAAGGATCAATTAAGTTAACTGATAAGATCACATGTGAAAATACCTATTGGGTTAAAGGTCTTAACTATAAGTTATTGAGTGTTACACAGCTTAATAGCACTAGTTACTAAGTGGAGTTTCATCATAGGAAGGCAAAAATATTTTATGCTACTTGTGAGCTAATTGGAAGTAACGAACAGACTAGAGGTAATTTTTTCTATCTAGATATATCTGAAGAGACATATTTGTTTTTACAATTTGATGATGTATGGTTATGACATAAGAGGCTATGTCATGTTAACTTTGACAATCTAGTAAGTATTAGTAAAAAGAAGAAATTTAGAAGTTTGTCGAGACTGAAGAAACCTGATAATGTAATGTGTAAACAATGTCATTTGGGTAAAATAACAAAGTCTAGTTTCAAGAGTAGGACATTTACTTCTGAGAATACTTTGGATTTGGTTCATATTGACCTTTGTGGACCTATGGTGTACAAATTTATTATGGTGCTAAGTACTTGATGCAGGAGCATCTCAGGTCCTTAGCAATCCTGTGTCACCAAAAACATGTTTGTGTTTTCCTATGTTGCTTGGTTCCTTCTTTGACCAAGTTGGTTCAATGTTTCTTGATTTCCTTTGTTTATTGGGGTTGGTTGGTTATCTCTCTGGCACTCGGTGAATTTCCCTGGCACTCGGTGATACTTGTCTAGTGCTTGATTATCCTTTCTTGCCAAGTTGTTTGTTTTAGTTTCATGTTAAGACCAACTCTTGCAATTAATTATGGTCATGGATTTAATGCTAGAATTTATCATTGGGAAGCATGTGGACCTAGATCTAGTCCTTCCTTATGTTGATGGTGTATCTAAAGGCTGACTTGCTTGGTAGCCTCTTGTATATAATGTAATTTGATTTGTAGTTTTAGGGGATCAGTTTTAGGATATTAGAGATAGAAGATTGTTTTAGATCTTCACATGTTGGAGGACTTCTATACTTGAATTGTAATATCTGGCCTAAACCAGGAAGGCCTTACAGCCTGGTATGTATGAATCAATTCAAATAAATATATGAAATATATTTTCATTCTCTCTCTCACTTGTGTGTTTGTTTCTTCTACATGTGATCTCTAAAAGATGGATCTAGTTAGTTTGTTCCTTTGTCCCCTCTTTGTATCCTCCCTTGCCTTAGATTGTATCAGAGCTAGGTGAGATCATGATCTAGGTTTGAAAATATAGGTTTGGGGGTTCCTTCTTGTCAAACCCTAGTTGATTTGTTATGGGGTAACATATTGCAATCTGGCCTACAATTAAAGAGGGTTTCAAGATGGTTCATGGGAGGAAAGATGCAGATCTAGGATTGGCAGACATGTTGAGACAACTTGTTTCTAGATTAGAAGCTATTGAAATGGCCAAGAGTAGAGGAAGACATCTTGAAGATGTTAGTGGTGATGAAATTAAGGAAGAACAAGGTGATGTAGAACCTGTACCGATGATGGATCAAGGTGAGGAAAGATTATTGAAGGCTTTGACATATCTAAAGTCTACACCACACTTTAATCCTCCTGGGTATAGTGGAAAATTGGATTCTGATGAATTGGTGGACTAGATCACCAAGATGAAAAAGTACTTTGAATATGAAAATGTACCTGAGGAAAAGAAGGTGAAAATTGCAAGCACAAAGTTGAAAAGTTATGCATCCTTGTGGTGGAAACATCTATAGTTGGACAGAAAGAGGAAAGGCAAAGATAAAATTAAGGTGTGGAATAAAATGGTGAGTAAATTGAAAGGAAATTTTTAACCTTGTGATTACTAGATTAACCTAGTTAGGAGAATGCAAAGTTTGAGGCAAAAAGATAGCTCAGTAAATGAATATATTGAGGAATTCTATAAATTAGATATCAGATTTGGACATGATGAAGATGATGTGGAAAGAATTGCTAGGTATCTCAATGGATTGAGAGTTTCCATCCAAGAAGAAATCAGTTTGGTCAAATTGGAGAACATTGAATAGGCTTATCAATTTGCATTAAAGGATGAGAATAAATTGAACAAGAAACATGAGAAAAGACAAAGAGGTAGAGGTGGTAGATTCACTAGAGGAAAATGTAGATCTTATGGTGAAAATAGTAGATCTGAAGTTGAAAATACAAATATAGATAAAGGCAAGACCAAGTGGAAAGGTGAAATTTCATCTAGAGGTAGAGGCAGTAACTATCGAGGTGGTTTCTGAGGAACTTGTTACAATTGTGGAGAAGAAGGACATAGATCATTTGAATGTACAGATGAAAGTAAGAAGGTCGGTAGTAGTAGAAATGCTTTGATACAAGAAGAGTCACTGAATGAACTTGAGAAGGAAAAGAACTTGATGGTAAGGAGATCACTTTGGAGTGAAAGTAATAAGGAAGATCTAGTAAGGAAAAGTTTGTTCAAGGAAAGATGTAGAGTTTTTGATAAAGTTTGGAAGGTAATCATTGACAGTGGCAGTTTGAAGAACTTGGCATTTGAGGAAATGGTTACAAAGTTGCTGTTGAAAAGGTTGGAATATTTGAAGCCCTATCAGATTTCATGGATCAAAGATGAGCATACACTCTTGGTAAGTGAACAATGTTATGTGAATTTTAAAATTGGAAAGTACTATGATAAGGTGTTATGTGATATCATGCCTATGGATTGTTGTCATATTTTGTTGGGTAGACCTTGGCAATATGATAGACATGCTATATATGATGGCAGATTGCATAAATATACTATTTAGGCTAATGAGAGAAGATAAATCTTGTTACCTTTGATTGAAGAACCTTTTAGTAATGTGTGTACATCTGTGAAAGTTTTCTTGATAGAAGGAAGAAATTTTGTTAATGATTTGAAGAAGGATGATGTATGTTTTTCTATTATTCCTAAAAAACCGAGTAAGAAAACAAAGGATAGCATCCCTGAGGAGATTGATAAATTGCTCACCAAGTATAGTGAGATCATTTTAGATAATGTACCTGGTGGTTTTCCACCAAAGAGAAGCATTGATCATTGCATGGATTTAATCCTTGGACTTAGTTTACTGAATAAGGCACCACATCGGTTGACACCTATCGAGAATTAGGAATTGAACCAACGGATTCAAGAATTGTTGCATAAAGGTTTGATCTGGGAAAGTTTGAGTCCTTGTGTAGTACCTTATGTATTGGTAACTAAGAAGAATGGAGAATGGAGAATGTGTACTGATTCTAGAGAAATCAACAAGATAACAGTGAAATATAGGTTTCCAATACCAAGAATGGATGATATTATGGATAGTTTGACTAGAGAAAAGTATTTTACCAAAATTTATTTGAAAATTGGGTATCACCATATCAGAATCAGAGAAGGTGATGAATGGAAGAATTCTTTTAAGACAAAAGAAGGCTTATATGAGTGGTTGGTTATGCCTTTTGGTTTAACTAATGCACCGAGTACTTTTATGAGGTTAATGAATGAATTTTTGAAGAAATTCTTAGGTAAAATTTTTATTGTATACCTAGATGATATTTTTATATTCAGTAAGCCAAAGAAGAACATTTTTTGCATGTTAAACAAGTATTGCAGAGGTTGAAAGAAGAAAAGTTGCTGATAAATCTGAAAAAGTATTCATTCATGAAAGAGGAGATTGTGTATTTGAGATTTGTGATTTCAGTTGATAGTTTGAAGATGGATCCCAAAAAGGTTGAAGCTATTTTGAATTGGCCTACACATGAGAATGCTAGTGAGGTGAGATCATTTCATGGTTTGGAAAGTTTTTACCGAAACTTCATTAGGAATTTCAGTTCAATTTGTAATGCTATGACTGAGACTATGAAAGGAGATAAAAGAGAATTCAAGTGGACACATGGAGCTGATAAAAGTTTTGAGACTCTAAAGTAGAAGGTTGTTGAATTGCCTATTTTGGCATTACTTGATTTCAATAAGGTATTCCAAGTGGAATGTGATGCAAGTGGAAGTGCAATAGGAGCTGCGTTGAATCAAGAAGGTAAACCTATTGCATTCTTTAGTGAAAATTTGAATGATGCAAAAAGGAAATACTCTGTATATGATCAAGAATTCTATGCTATTGTTCAAGCACTGAAGAAATGGAGACACTATTTGATACCGAGTGAATTTGTATTCTATACCGATCATAAAGATTTACAATATTTGGGTAGCCAAAATAATTTTAATCAGAGACATATGAAATGGGTTGAGCATTTGCAGAGTTATACATTTGTGATAAAGCATAAGAGTGGAGTCACTAACCAAGTTGTAGATGCATTGAGTAGAAGAAGATCTTTGATGAAAGAGATGAAAATTGAAGTTCTTGGTTTTGATAACATGAGAGATTCTTATGAATTTGATCCTAATTTTTCTAAGCCATGGAAAAAGTGCAAAGCACCTATTCAAGATCAACCAAGTACTAAATGCAAAGAATATTTCATTCAAGGAGGTATGTTTTTTAAAGGTATTCATTTGTGTATACCAAGAGGATCAATGAGAACTAACTTGATAAAAGAGAAACATATTAGTGGTTTGGCTGGACACTTTGGTGTTGATAAAACATTGAATTTTCTTAAGGAGAAATACTTTTGGCCATAATTGTATAAAGATGTTCAGAAATTTTTGAAATGTTGTGGAGTTTGTCAAGTTGCAAAAGGAGTAAGTCAGAATACTAGATTGTATACACTAATTTTTGTTCCTGAGAAACTTTCGATTGATATCAGTATGGATTTTTTTCTTGGCTCATCAAAGATAGTAAGAGGTAATGATTCTATATTTTTTTTTGTGGATAGATTTTCTAAAATGGAATATTTTATACCTTGTAGAAAGACATCAGATGTAGTACTTATAGAAGATCTTCTCTTTAAGGAAATTGTTAGATTGCATGGATTATCGAGGAGTATTATCTCTGATCGAGATAGTAAATTTGTTGGATACTTTTGGAAGACCCTTTGGAGAAAGTTTGGCACTGAGTTGAAATATAGTTCTACATTTCACCCATAGAGTGATGGACAAACAGAAGTTGTGAATAGAATCTTGGGTAATATTTTGAGATGTTTAGTTGGAGACACACTGAATAATTGGGATTTTCTGTTGGCACAAGAAGAGTTTTCATACAATAATTCAGTGAATAGGAGTACTAGAAAAACACCTTTTGAGATTGTAAATTTCATACAACCAAGAGGTATATCAGATTTGAGGGATATTGCTGATGAAAGAAAGAGAAGTGATGAAGGAGTATAGTTTATTGAGTACATGAAGACATTGCATGTAGATGTGAAACATAAGTTGGAGAAAAGTAATCAGAAATAAAAAGACATAGCTGATAGATCAAGAAGACATAAGACTTTTACAGTTGGTGATGAAGAAATGGTTCATTTGAAGAAAGGAAGATTTCCTGTTGGAACATATGGGAAGCTAAAAATGAATAAGTTTGGTCCTTGTAAGATTTTGAAGAGATTTGACAGTGGAAATGCTTATGAGATTGATTTACCTAATGACATGGATATATCACCTATTTTCAACATTGTTGATTTGTATGAGTATCATGAGTCAGATGATGAAATGATAGTATCAAATGATTATCCTAAGAAATAGATAGAATAAGTTGAGTAGATTTTGGAATAAAGAATTAGCATAAGTATAAGAGGAAATGATGCAAGGGAATTCTTGGGTCCTCGGTGAAATTGCATGGTAGTGTGTTACTTGGCCGGTGTTACTCAGTTGCAGCCTTAACCAATGTTCTCAGTTATTGAAGGAAGCTCGGTCACTGAAGGAACTCGATGAGACTTCTATTTCCCAGTGGTGGTTAGTTGTTTCACTGGTGCTTAGTTATTTCTCTGGCACTTGGTAGTTCTAGCTTACCGACTAGAGTTCTTAAAGATTTTCTTGGCTGACTTGGTGTATTTATTGTTGGTAGTTGTTGTTACAAGCTGAAATGTTGAATTTATTAATTGTAAGGCTATTTGAGAGCTGACTTGTCTTGCATTTAATATTTTTTATGAGGAGTTAATGGTTTCATCCAGCTCACTTGTGGTTGATGATTAGTATTTAAGGGATGTTTGGGTAGTTGTTTTAGGCATTTAGATCAGAGGTTCTGAGAGTAGATCTGAGAGTAGAAGATAAGTGAAATTGTGGAAAAGATCCGACAAGATCTTGCAGATCATATTGTTATCTGATAGTTTGTAATAGTAGGGCTAGTGGTTTGCATTCTTAGAGAGAAGGAGATTGCTTGGAGACTTACGAGCTCAAGTTTAGATCTACCTTAGGGTTTCCATCAACTACTGATAGTTTTCAGAGCTAAACTATCTGGCGTTGTATTGGATCTTGTTGATCTTGCAGAATTACTTCTGATTGTAGTTGGCCCTAACCCTAAAGGCCTTACAACTGAGCATGTTAATGGAAAAAATGTTTTGAAACATATCTTCTATTGTTATGTTGTGTTATTCTACTGTGTTGTTCTAAAGCAGCAAGGTTGGACTATCCTTAATTGGATCCACCATCACCTTGGTTGCATCAAGTGGTATCAAAGCTAAGTTGATCTTGTGGAGTGAATTTTGACCTAGCAAGGTTGATCTTGTGAAGTTAATCTTATTGGTGAAGAGATCGTATGATCTGAGTTGTAGATTCATGGCACTAAACTTGTAGAATTTTTCCTTAGTTGTTTGTGTGAGGTGGTAGGTTGATCTAACTTGCATACAACTTGGAGATTGTCACAAGGTGGTTGGTGTAGGGTTTGTTGTAGAGGGTTTCTCTTATCTTTAAGGATACCTCTAAGAAGATTGGACCCTAGAGTGATTGCAGATCTCTATGATACTTTGGAATCTAGGATTATAGAGAAGGTGAAATCAGATTTTAGATATGAGATGGAGTTGATGAAGAATGACATGGTCCCTTAGATCATGAGAGATGTTACTGGTGTACCTCAGAATGTTGATACTGAAGATGGTTATGAGAAAGCTGCTAAAGACTTTGAAGTTTGTGGATCTAGTGGTGGTGATTTGAGGGATAGATATGGTGAAGATAGAACTATTCGGTTGCATAGATCTAGAGCTCAGTTAAGTAATAGTTATCGAATGGAAGTTTCTACTTTCTCTAGTACTTTGAAGCCTGAGAATTTGATTGACTAGATTGGTGAACTTGAATATTTCTTTAAGCTAGAAGAAATTGAAGATCCTCTTCGGGTAAGATTAGCATAGACAAAGTTGAAAGGACATGCTTCTCTTTGGTGGAAATAATTACAAAGAGATAGAGAAGATGAAGGTGAAATGAAGATCAATCGGTGGAGATTGATGGTGACTAAGTTGAAATCTAAGTTCATACCTACTGACTATGAGATTAACTTGTTTAAGAAGCTACAGAACATGAAACAGAAGGATCTAACTATTGAAGATTATACCGAGGAGTTCTACAAAATTACTATTTGGTCTAGATATAGAGAGCTTGGTAAGGAAAAGGTAGCTCGGTATGTGAATGGTTTGAGATTCAATATTCAAGATGAGCTTGGTATGATGAAGATTGATTCTATTGAAGATGCTTATGAGTATGCTCTGAAGGAGGAAGATAAGTTAAAGAGGAAACAACATAGTAATCCCCAAGGGAAGGAAAATATTGATCACTCGGTGAAGGATAAACTAATGACTGCAAAAGATGAACAAAAACCTATAGAACCAAAGAAGAAGATAGGTAGATTTTTTTTTTTAAGCCAGAGTGGACTAGCCACCATATTTAAATTAAAATAAACTGATTCAAGGACTCCTCCATGGAAGAATCGGGAAGAAACCCTAGGATCATAGTCATATACATAGAAGGGAAATAAAATGCTTTTTACAATTGGATTTTCACATGCAAATCATGGTAGTTCAAAAAACCCAATAGTTGGGTAGGGGAATAACAGAACTAAAAAACCCCAAAAGTTATCTTTAAGGGAACTTGCTATAATTGTGGTGAAGAAGGATACATTTCTTTTGAGTGCACACAAAAGAAGCTTGGTGACCGGAGGACTATTGTAGTGAATGAAAATGTTGAGAATGAACCTGAATCTAAGAACTTGCTACTTTAGTGAACATTTCTTGGTATAAAGGAGGAACCTTGTTAGAGGAGTAACTTGTTCAGGACTCGGTGCAAGTCTAGAGGTAAACTTTGTGATGTTATTGTTGATAGTGGTAGTACTGATAACCTTGTTGTTGAGGACATGGTTTAGAAACTTGGTTTGAATAGAATGATACATCCACATCCTTATCAGATTGGCTGGTTCCAAGATGATCATGCTCTAGAAGTAAGAGAGCAATGCTTTATTGATGTTCAGATTGGCCAGTATAAGGATCTTGTGTTACGTGAAATTGTTGAGATGAATAGTTATCATGTATTTCTCGGTAGACCTTAGAAATATGATTGTAGAGCTATGTATGATTGTGTGAAGAATGTGTTTATTGTTGAGAAGGATGACAAGATGTTTTCCTTGATGTCTCTGCTAGATACAACACTTGGTAGGAGAAGTCTGAGTATTGGTAGCCAAGTTGAGTTGGTAGATCCTGAGAGAATGAATGATCATTTTGGAGAATAGACCATTGTGTTATCAAGGAAATACTTGAAGAGACAAAGGAAGCTAAAGTGGAAGATTATGTAAAGGGAAAAGGTGGAGGACTTGTATGTGAAGTGTTGCAAGTTTTCCAGCAGGCCAGTACTGACTGTATGTTTGTCATTGATGACAACATATGGAAAGTAGCATGCGTGGAAGTCTTATATAGTAAGCTTTCTATATATGTAGCATGGACATGATATCAGCATGATATCATGGGCATAGAGGTTACCTGTTAGTATAGATAGTTATATTGCAGTTGGTGTCAGCAGTGTTCCTGACAGAGCTACAGGCAGTGTTCTTTGTATGGTTGTCTGTATAGTTATCATGGAGCCTTGCGCACTTGGATATATGTTGAAGACATGTTAGTGATGTTAAGTTCATGGATGCATGATCTAATAATGAATGCAAGTAAATTTATGCAGCCATTATTTTCCAGTAGCAGTTTCCTTTGTTTGTTCAGAAGCCGACAGAGATTTTATTGGTTCTTGAGTTGCACCTATCTTGAGGGTATGCACCCTTGGATTTAAGCTTGGAGAAGTATTATTGATGTTTGGTTAAGAGCACTTGAGTTAATTCAGCTTACAGAGAAAGTTTCAATTGTTTTGGTAGAGCTGACAATGTGTAGCATGCGTCTACATTTATTTTATTAGATAGGTCCCAGATTGTGTTGCGTGCATAATAGAGCCGAAAAAATTTTGTTGGAGTTTATTATGGTTTCTCTAATATGATTTCAAAGTTGTTCTAATAGGCTGACTTGATTATATCATTTGGAGGAAAGATATTTATAGGTAGTCATTTGTGATTGTTGAAGTGTGGTTCATAGTTGATGAAGGAGAGTAGAGCAGATAGTGCGAAGTGTAGAACCATTAGAAGAATGTCTATGTGACCAAGTAAAGTAATTTTTCTATTCATTTTTTCTATTCTAGACAGTAGGTCAAAGTGCAGTTCACCAAGATCTAGAAATAGTGTGTATCTGTTAATCAGAAGGTTGTACCCTTTGCCCATTTGAGCAGTAAGCTCTCAGACAATGCATCCTCTCCCCTAACAGGGACAATTGTAAAAGACTCCTAATAGGGTCTGACCCTTGACTAGGTCTACTATACTAAATATATCGGAAAGCAACTCCTAACAGGGTTAAGGATCTTCTAACAAGAATCATAATACTCTAGTGCAGAATATTAGTGGGTGTCAATTCCCACCGGGGTTTTTACCTATTTGGGTTTGCCCATAACCAAAAGATTGGTGTTGTGTTCTTGTGTTCTTTCATTTTGTTTATGCTTTATTTTTAAGTATACTTAATTGAATAAATAATTGAATATTGTAATTAACTGATTCACCCCCCCAACTCTCAGTTATCTCTTGGGACTATTCCTAACAATTGGTATCAGAGCCAAGAGCCTCAAAGAGAAACTTTAATAGCATGAGGTTGATCAGATGGCATACTTCAAGAAAGAAAGTCCTAAGTTCAATGGAGAGAATTATCTTGATTGGAAGAACAAGATGGTGACTCATTTGTAGTGCATTGCTTTTGAATTTTTTGATGTGACTATCAAAGTAGCTAAAATACCTACCTTATAAGACCTTGCACAAGAAGATGCTACTGATAGGAAAAAGGAATTGTTTCATCATAATTCTATTGCTAAAGAAGCCCTTATCAGTGCCCTATCTAATGGAGAGTTTTTAGAAATAAAAAAGGTGGATACAGCCCACAAAATATGGAAGCACCTAGAAGACATATTTGAAGGAGACAAACAAGCAAAGGATGCACGCAGAAAGACATGGAAGAAAAGATAAAATGCATTAGATATGATGCCTAAGGAAAACATCAGAGCTTACAATCAAAGGATAAATGAAGCAGTTGTTGGAATCAGGAATAATGGTGGAGAGATTTCAGAGGAGGACATTATGGACAAATTGATGACAACTCTTACTCTAGAATATGAAAGCAAGATCAACATCCTTGATGAGACCATGCAGCTTACATCAAACTTCAAGAGAGAGACTTTGATCAGAAAACTCTTTGCTTTTGAGATCTCAAGATTGAAGTTAGAACCAAAGAGTGACACAACCTTCAAAGCAACAATTCATGGTAAGAAATCTACAAACACTTCTTTGATGATGATGATGAAGAGAAAACTCTACAGGATTTCATTGCTATGATTTCTAAAAGAGAAAAGAAAGGAAAAGGAAAATATGAAGGTCAATTGCCATTTAAGTGATTTTCATGTAATAAGATTGATCACTTTGCATCTAAGTGTCCTACTAGAGCTAGAAAGTTTTAAAAGGATTACAAGCCTAAGTATTCTAAGGAATGCTACTATGCTAGAGATGGAGCATTAGATGATGAATCTGGTGAAGAAGAAATTGGATTCATTGCTATTGTAGATAAATTGAATAATAAGATAGCTCACAAAGAAAAGAAAGGAAATCAAGAGCTTGCATTGATTTCACAAGGTGGCATAAGGACAGACTGGATTATAGACAATGGTTGTTCACATCACATGACAGGTGATAAAGGTAGGTTTGTTCATTTTGACAAATACAATGGAGGTATGGTCAGATTTGAAGACAACACTCCTAAACCAATAGTTGGTAGAGGAGCCATCACTTTGGATGGAAAGAATAGTACTGATGATGTTCTTTATGTTGATGGTTTGAAACATAACCTTCTCAGTGTTGGACAATTACTTGGAAAAGGCTATCAGTTGGAGTTCAAAAATGACAAATGCATCATTAACAACAAGGATGGTGTTATGATTGCATCAGGCTCAAAGATAAGAGGTAATGTTTTTCAACTCAATTCAGAAGAAAGTTGTTTTGTTGCCAAAGTCACTAGTACATTTTGGCAAATATGTGACTACATGACTAAAACTTTTAGTCACATGACTAAAATTGATCATATTCCACTAATGTTTTGTACTTCACAAATATAAATGACTAAATACGTGACTAATTTGATCATAAAATAAAACCACAAGTGTAGACAAATAAAAATGACTAAACAAATGATCAAATAAATGACTAATTAAATGATTAAATAACTAGTCACTAATAATTCGTTACCCAAACAAAATTTATTAAATAAATGATTAAATTAATGACTACATAATTAGTCACCTAGACAAAATGACTAAATGAACGATTATACCTCATTTATAATTATAACATTTGAATATAATATCATAGACTTAGAAATTCCAATTGACCACTAATGCTTTCTCGTCAGTAGGCTTATTGTGTGAGCAACTATATGCACACGGTCCTTCTCATGCCATAAATCTTGGTTTTTGGTGATTTCAAAACCGATTGATAAACAAGAATTAGAGATAGTGTTATCAAAAGGAATAGCCAAATTATAATTAACAAAATTTGTTGTATGGGTCTTAACAAATAATAGTTCTAATTACATTAAAATCAACTGCAGTCTAGTCCACTTTTCCTTAATTATAATTATAAGGATTGAAAATTAGTACAATTATATTGCTTACATCATGATGAGAATCCAAATCACCTCATAGTACAATATTTGGTGGTTGACATATATAGATGTGTCATGGTCAACGTAATATATTATAGGAGAAAAGGGGAAAAAAATCCATAAATGTATATAATTTTTTATATAACAAGGTAAAGAGTGAAAATATGATATTAACATAAATCAAAAGTATATATAGATATTCTATTGAAAGACTTTTGAAAATGAGACTAAAATTTCCCACAAATTTGAAAAAGTGAATGCAATGCATTCAAAATTGTTATAATAATTATAAAAATTACACATTTGATGGGATCTATAAAAAAATCAAATTTTATTTGCAAGAAAAATAGAATATGATGTGATTAATGAAAATCGAAATTAGGAAAGACAAGATATGAATTTAATTGTAAGAAAAATAGAATATGATGTGATTAATGATAATCGAAAGGAAAGACAAGATATGAAACTTAGTAAGCTTAACAGACTCTAATTTCATATCTACCAATATAAGAACCCAAAACATTAGTGATAAAAATTCCACTTTTTAGTTTTTGAGTCAAAGTAATTGGATGTTTCATCAATTGTGGTTAATAAGAACCCATCTCTTTTGAGAATGAACCAAACACTTGGCACTTATTACATCCAGGTGATGCTTCAAGAGGTGAAGTATGGAGACTTTCATCTACAAGCATCACTTAGATGCAATGAGTGCTAATTGCTCCATTCATTTTTATAGGAGACATGTTCTTCGACTTTGTACAAGTATTACCAAAATGCAATGAATACTAAGTAGTTTTATTCATCCTCACTAGAAAGGTGCTTGCTATATTAGAGCCAAAAATTGGCATCGGAGTTTTGCACGCTTCTCCACGGATGTTGAGTATGTCAGTGCAATTATGTCGTATATGTCAGAGTAGTTAATTTTCGCATCACACTTTTGAATTCTAAAAAATGGTACCATTTTGATAAAAGAAAACTACATCCAAATTTTTAATCATTATAATAATTAATTTAAAAGTATGTTTAACTTCAAATTTTTAATATTTAAAAGATATAATGTGGGAACATCAATACTTAAAGATTAAATTTTAAGTTTTATAATTTTTTTTATTTTTTATTTTTAATGTTTATTTTAATTATAATTTTATATTTTCAATTGTATATTTATATATTATAATATAATTATTATTAATATAAATAAATTTATTATTTTAAAATTAAGTATATAATCTATTATTAAAATTTTAAAAAATATATAATTATATTAATAATTTTAGTTATTAATAAAATGCTATATATTTTAAATGTTAAATAATAGTAATATGAATGTTTTTTAATATTAATCTTATTAAAAATTACAAGCCTTAATATATATATTTATACAAGTATAAATAAGTAAATAAATAAATATAAAAAATTATAGTTTAAAAATACTCACCATATAAAAGTGTCTTTTATTAAAATTAATATCCTATTAATGTCTAAAACTCTACAAATAAATTAGAGGATCGACATACACAAGTCCATTTTCGAGCAGGTTGAGTTTCCCGCGTAGAGGCAGGCATGCATTTTCAGCACGGGAGAGCAGGGCATGCATTTTGGGCGTAGGAGAGTGGGAAGAAACCAAAATGGAAACCGCCGGATTGTCCAATAAAATCTCCACATCCATTCGGTGTCGACAAACGGCAATTTCTGCGCATTAGAAAGCTTCAATGTTGGGTGCAAGAGAGTGAAGGATCAATTTTGGGCACAAGAGAACTCTACATTGAAGGTATGTTCAATGAATATTCAGCTTCTTGTTAAGACTGTCTTCTACTTTCCTACTATCAACAGCTTTTTTCTTTCCTATCCCATCCATGAATATTCTGTTCCCATCTTTCGATGACAGATTTGTCCTTTAACATCTGTCAATTGATTTCTATGAGTGTGAAGATAGCATTATTGCAATCTTCATTGTGTAGGATATTTGTATTGAGCATGAAACTGTTGTCTTTTTTGCACATTGTTAACCATGTTGTTTGTTAGTATGTTCATTCGGATAGTTTGATGATCGGATAGAGTTTAAGGGTATACCCTCACACTGTAGCCTTGCTATAACCAAGTCCTAAAATAAGATGCATTGTCACAATTTTGGCATCTTATTAATTGGAAATACTTCCAAAAAATGGCCAACTGCCAGGTGTTAACCCAAGTTTGTAGTATTTTAAGATTTCAAACCAACCCTAAGAATTTACTTGTGCCAATTGATTAATATCAATAATGTACTCTTCCATCAATTTCACAATGTGGGTTCTCTAATTAGTTCAGAGATATCCTCACATTTCTGTCACAAGACACACTTATAAGAACAAGCTTCACATGCAATCTGCCACTATTTCTCTTTAACTCCACTTAATATTTTCATCTAGAGACATGCATGAGACCTAAAAGTCCAGAAAAGAAAGTAGTCCACATGTATGCAGGGGAAAATATGCCATGAAGAAAAATGAAGAATAGGGGAACATACAATTTTTCATTTCTTTAGCCACAATCTAATACGAAGTTTTTTTTTTGTGCCTTGGAGAACTTACTGATTGATTAAGGCATATATTCTCAGAGTATGCTCAAGAAGGTAGTTATATACTGCTCCCACCACTCCTCCAATGACACCTAATATCACTACTGGAGGTAGATCAATAGCCATATATTTTATAGTCACTGAACTCACATCAAACATTATCAGTCCTCCACCTCCAAAAAGCCCACAGTTTCCACTTCCACAATAATCAATGAATGCTTGCAGTACTACAACAACCACTACAGTTGTGAAAAATTTCCTCCAAAGAAGAGCACTTCACCACCTGCATGTATCTTTTTAAAATTATTGTGCTTTCATTTTTTAAGGATTTGAATTATAAAATCATCCTAGCCATTAGGCACAAATAGAACATCGAAAGAAGATCATAAAGAGATTGAACATTCCAGACAAGTTACCAAGGTGGTCTAAATAAAAAACCATCTGGTCATTCTACTGCTGTCATACATTTATTATGTCAGATGTCTAGTCCCAATTCCCTAGAGCATGTGTTGCATCTGATTGATTGATCCATGACACAATAACAGTATCACTGCATCAAATTGATCACCGGATCAATGGATCTTTAATTTCTCAATGTGTATTTACTTCAGCACTTTGTATTCACCATATAAATTTGGTATTTTACAACTTTATACTTTGTAATTATAATTTTGAGTTTCAGTTTGCACATTAAGATCATTAATCATTTAATCTTATTGTTTGACCATGGAATTTGGATTGAGTTATTATTAAAACTATTTTAGTTTTAAATCTAGTTTTAGTAAGAAACTTTTTCTTTTTAGTCCTATCATTATGGAGTTCCTTTTTTAATACTCCTCATTAGATGTTTCTTTCTTCTCATCATCCAGAATGAAAAGATGATCATCAATACCTCCTAGAATTCTTATTCTTCATCAAAATCTCTTTAAATATTTTTTAATTAGTGGGCAACTACACAAAATCCCTAAGGAATTCAAATATCAAACTGTTCCCATTCCACAATGATGAAAATATATCTGAAATAGGGGTCCAGGCATGGTTGACATATTTACAAGAAACAACCTCAAAAAAAATCATATGATGATAGTTGAGCATAGTTCCCATGCTCCCAAGGAAACAATTCAAACTAGTAGGATGAAAAGGGACCAAAAAGGAAATCACCGATTACTAATGAATTATCAATTAAGAGAACAACAAAGCATAACTACTAGATGCTCAGCAAAGAAAGCAGTGGAAAAAGGGAGCATGTAAATAGTTAACAACAAGAAACAGCAATTTGAGATAAAGACTAACAAGAAACTATGTGCTTTAAATTCTACCATGCACATGCCTGTGAAAGATTTGATAGTGTGAAGAGTACACAGATATTATGGAAAAAAATTCTCTCACAAAACAATTAAGAATTATAAGATCATTTCAGCTTCAAAGGTGCTAGAGGCCAAGAAAGTTGCTCCTTAGCTAATAGATACATGGCGATAGGGAGATGTAAAAAAAGGATCATCTAAATGGAATGAAGCCAGCAAAGGCAACCTAACATTAAAGTCAGCCACAAAGACACCTTTAACTCTGAAATGAAATCATGCCTCAAACTTTATATCAACAATTTATGCATCTGATGCAGAGGATAGGGTGGTGAACCAAGAAACAACCCAAAATGAGCAAAAGTGTAGAAGTGTTCCAAGTGACCCTTCTAGGTCCTGATAGGCATAATCTACAAACAATCAACTCCAAGATGTTTTAAGGCTTCAATAGGTTTATTCAAGCATATATAACATGTTCCAAACAATATCTTTTAGTATCAACACCTTTTAAGTAAAAATGCCGAAAGTAGCCAAATGTTGTCAATGCAACTTTTCAATTCTGTGACAGCAGCAAGACAAATGTGGACTTAACTTTTGATTTTCTCAAAAGACTCTTTGAAAAAATGACCTTTTCAGACACCCTTTATCCTCATACAAAACATACATAAGGCTGATATGCAACTCCTTTGGAAAATATCAGAGATTCTTCAGACTACCCCTATTTTCAACAATCTAGGAATGGTGCATTTACAAAGCAACTGATAGGAGGACATAAGATGTGGATTCCAAACTTTTCATAGGTTCCTCAAATGTCTTTAATTAGACAAATACACTCTCAATTTCATGCTAAGGGTTCCCTAACCCCAAAAGCCCCAATTCATCCCTTATAAACCCTTGTTCCTAGGGTATCACCAATCTCAAACGTGCAATGACTTCTTTGACTAATTCCAAGTGCAAACATCAAATTTTCAACATCATAATCATGAATCAAAACTCAAATACTGTCCTCCTTAAGACCAATCACTCTCTATAATGACTGTCCCCTCACTTTTCCTCTTATTTTCACCTTTTAAATGCTTGGTGGCCACCAATTATTATAGTTAGATGATCATTAATGGATTAGAAATACTCATACATGTTAGAGAAATACCATTCTATGAAGAAATAGAAGAAATTTCATAGAATGGTCATGATTATTTTAAAGAAACTTCAAAACTGTCAATAAACTGTCTGTAACAGTCAGCACTCAATGAATTTGAACAAACCACTTACAAATTTGGGTTAAAATCTTGGATCTTTACATCAAAACATGTCTAAAAACACCATATAATGTATCCCACTGCAAAAGATGAACAAGAAACTCGAAATTCCTGCCAATTTCTATTAAAACAGAGCACTTTTATTTAGTTTTGAGAAACAGTCCATACCATGCTGCTTCCAGTCCATACAAGCAATTATTTATAGACTTGAGGGGTGGTAACTAACCCCCTCAACTAATCCCAACTGGTCTCATATGTTAACTCTTTATAAAATTTAAACTATGGAGTTTCCCTCCAAAATGTCCATATAACCGTTACATTCCAAATTTGAATTTTATAAAGCAATAAACTATATTTTAAAGGACTTATTGAATGTTTTAAATTTATGAAATGACTTGATATTATTATGACTTCATACTAGACCCTATCAAATGACTTCTCTACCCTAAACAACCTCTAGATCCTATTCCATGGATCAATTACATCTTTTCAACATTGGAATCAATCAAGACATCATATAAAATTATAACTCTTTATGCTTTCAAATGCCATGATTGGCTGAAGAATTGACCAATTGACCTTATAAGATGATCCATGTCCATTGGAATGCCTTGGATCTCCAAGATACCTGTGATGAGCATATGATGCCCCTCCATCAAATTCACCACCTTGAAAGTTGTTCTTGTCCCAAGAACATTGTCTTGCATTAATGACTTCCCTTTCTCCATGTCTCTGCACTTGATGCTTAGGAATGAAGTCCCCTAATGTAAAATGCCCTCTCTTCCTAGTACCTGCATGCAAAAACTTCAAACATGGGTTAGCCTTTATGATCTCTGCCTCTGAGGCAGTCACCACTACTCTTTTGTTGGGTTCCTTGACTGTCTTGACAGTCTTTATGTCTGCCTGCTCCTTCTTTGTCTGTGTCACCTCATGACAGGGTGAGTGATGTCTTTTCCCATGTTGTTGTACACTCATTTGACTATCCTTGTTAGGACAATATACCTTACCAACCCACACTCCTTCACCACTTTGAAACGCTGTCCTAATCTCTATCATAGAGTTCTGAATTTTCTGCCCCTTGTCTTCCATCATGACCTACTGTTTCAATTGCATTCCACCCTCTACCTAACTAGTATCTAGTTCTCTGATGCTCCTTATGAGAAGAAACTCATTCCCTTTGCAAGGTAATGGTGTCAATTGAATATTTTTTCCATTACTCCATAAGGTATAAACATTGGTGTAGCAGTCATGTGCAACTCGCCTAGAGACTTGCCAAGTTCTACCTAGGATGACATGTGCACAGTTCATATTGACAACATCACATAATATTTGATCAATGTACTCACCTATTGAAAAGGTTACCATGGTCTGATGATGCACTATGAAATTCTGATTGTCTTCCACCCATGTAGCATAATAAGGCCTAGGATGGTGTTGAATAGGCAGTTTCAAAGCATTGACAACATCCCATGATATTAGATTGTTGCAAGTACCTGAATCTATGACTAATTTATAAACTTCACCTTGTATTAAACAATTTTTCCTAAAAATACTTACTTGTGGTGTCCATTCCTTGCCTCTCCTAAACATTAAGAACTCTCCTGTCTCAGGGTCTGCATTACCTTTTGGCATTTCTTCCTTGTCTTCTTCTCGGACCAGGTGTATTCTCTTCTCTTTGTCAGGACATTGGTAGGATTGATGCCCCATCTTTCCACATGTGAAGCATGTGCCCGTAAAAAAACCACTTCCTCTTCCTTGTCCACTCCTACCACCTCTCTGATTTGGTCCTCCTCTAGAATCAGAACTAGGACCTTTGTCCTTCTCCTCCCAAACTTGAGTTGTTCTTCCTCTTCCTCTCATGGAAGATCCTCCCCTAGCATTGTGTCTTTCACTTCTCCTATGATGAGCATATGATGCCCCTGCATCAGCATCTCATGCATGAATTATAGATGATTTTGAATGCAATTGGAATGTTAATAAAATTATAAGCAGTTACATCAAAAATTCATCCAATAGCCACACTATGGTATTAATCACTAGATATAAAACTCTCTTTTATACTTATTTTTCTTTCATGATATAGCTTAAGAAAATTAGTTGATAAATAAGTTCTTCCAGACTCCCTTAAAAGATTATAGAACATACTCCACAACACACAAAATTTGTAATAAAGTATTAAAATCTTTGCACTTTTTAGATAAAAATTCCTACCATTAGTTGAAGGTTCCCAATTTGTCTTAGATTTTATTGACTGCATCTTCGATATATTGTCTCTACTTCCTGCATCTAAATTGTATGAATGTGGAGAGTCACTAGCAGACCCCTTTAGAGATGAGACCCCCGAATCACTTCCATTGTCTCCCTCTGTACTCACATCACTGGAATTTCTAAATAGTGATATGTGATTCTTCTTAGAATGATTATCTGCCTTAGTTTTCTTTACAGTCTTTACTTCTGGACTGATAGTGCTCATATCTCTTGCCCTATTCATAACTTTTCCATCATGAGTTCTCCCAACCAGTTGAAGTTTCCCTGGATTACAATCAATCCCACATTCCTCTCCTGCATGCTGACTATCTACATAGGCATCATTAGCAATCTTCTTCTCACTGTTACGACTAAGAGTATTGTCCTTTCTATCATAACGCCCATCTGCACCTTGAGACCAGTCATTGTTAGTGACCCAATTGATATCTTTGTTCTTTTCTGGAGATTGAGTTGTGCCTGTAGTAGAAGAGCTCTCTCTTTTCTTCAGTTTATGATCACAACTCTCAGTGATATTTTTTTTAGAAGCAACATCCTTGTTTTTGGGCTGGATCTTTTCAGTAAAATGAACATCACCTTGATTTTCTTTTGGAGATTTCTTTACATAAGACAAGTCATTAGTGTCCAATTTACTTTTTTGTGCTAGTTTCTGATAGAAACCTTCAGCTGTGGACTGAAGTTTAAGGCCCTGAATACTAGTATCTTCATTAGGTCCCAATGAAGGATTTGTATTGTTTGTGTCAAATTGAGGGATTGTTGTCTTCTCCACCTTGCAATCAACATCTGCAGATCCTTTTCTTCTCTGAACAATGTTTTGATCCACAGAATCATGAATTTTAACTACAACATTGTTAGCGTGTCTATCTTTTAGCAACTGATTTGAATTAGAACCTTCAGGGACGACAGAACTTTTTGATTTGAACCCACCACCTTTTTCTTTCTTCTCTTTACCCCTTGCATTCTGCTTAGAGTTACTACCTTTTGCAACCACATTATCCATTCCTCTTTCCACAACCTTTGTAGTAATGTCTTGGTTTATTTTGGATGGGCTATTCTTTGAGGATTTTACTTTCTCAGTATTACATTCTTCAATGCTAACCATAGATGTAGTTCCTATTGTCTCCTTGAAGTGTTCAAGATCTCTGGCAGCATTACTTTTTGAATGGGATGCATTTAGATATTTTGACATATTTAGTGCCCTATGTGGCTTGTTTGACAACATTTTGACAATTTGACATATTTTTGCTATTACATCATATTTGTTGCATTTTATATACACTTTATGACTCTTTGACCTCATTTATGCACCCTAGTACATTCTAGGACTCCATTTTCCATTGTACTACATTGAATGACCCCTAGGTAACCCTTGTCCTTCCATCATGCCATTAATGACTTACAATTTTGAACTTTAACAAAATGATTACAAGACATATAAAAAAGGACCTTTACAAGGTCTTATTACATTCAATGACCCAATATGGTCATGTTGTCATCTTGTTTCCTCTAGTGTCTTCTTAGTCTTCATCCTTGGCCTTGATGCTCCTGCATCAGGTTACCTTTCACACTTTGTTATCTAATCTTCCTAGGTCCATCCAATGGATCCCTCATTCATCCACCCAAGGACTTCCTAAGTCCTGCCCTGTCACCTGCCTCCAAGGTATGATGACTTCTTTAATGTGGATTCTTACCCCAATCTCATCAACTAGCCCTTCTTTACTAAGGACTCTACAACCCTTCTTCAAGTACCTTTACCCAATACTATGTTTATACTTCCAAGTTACCCATAAGACCCCGAACACCTTTCACTGATCCCCAAATCCACCTCGGACATCTTCTCTAGAAAGTACATGCAGACATTAAGTACCCTTGATACTATTCCAAACAGTGTAAACACTAACAGGTTTCCTAACTGGTAGTATGACTGTTTTGGGGTCTTAGTCTGTAATTCCCCTTAATGATCCTATCATGGTTTAGTGATATATATATCACTAAACCATGTCAAGGATCGTGATAAGTGTTCTCCATGATCGTGATAACTCTATCATGGAGAACACTTATCACGATCCTTGAAATGGTTTAGTGATATATATATATATATATATATATATATATATATATATATATATATTAATAACCATAAAATTTATTTTGTTCAACTTCTTATTTATGTTGTTTTTTTAATAGGTTATAGTGTCTTTAATTATCTGATGTGTGTATTTGAAATTTTTTATTTTAGGTGCATATAACTATAGTGGCTACTTGCATGGGTGATAAAGCTTGTTTGGAGAGGACTCGGAGACTTATTGAAAGACAGGCAAAGAATTCACTATTCGTAAAAAAAATGATATCATCAGGCCTCTTTGAAGAAAGGTCAAATTTGGGGACGCCTTCTGCAATTAATTCAAGGTAATTCAAAACTTTGCTGCTTTTTATGCTTTGAAACATACTTTTTCACTATTTTTTATGCTTTATTTGATTTTGTTTTCAGATTTATTTTTTGCTCTCTTGAAATCAGATTCTAATTTAATACTAGAATGCAAAATATTACAAATGGATTAGCAAAGAAGGTTGACTATAGATCAATATCATGCATATGATGAGAGATTAGCTAATGAGAGGGATGTGGAAAAATATCCATGTCCATGTAATAACTGTCTTGGTGGAAAAATGAAAAATAGAAATTTTATTTATCGACATATGATAAGACATGGGCATAGTGGTATAAGCCCTTGGGCTTATAACTATTACAAAGATATGATAGAATTGCAAAATGTGAGAGGTGAAGAGGCAGCAAACATAGATGAAGTGGCACCAAACATAGATGAAGGCACAATAAAGCTAGACGAAGGGTTTGAAGTCAATAGAATGTTGAACGAGGGTTTAGACGATGATTGGGCCAAGGAAATGGAGGATTCTTTAAAGCCTATGTATGCTGATTGCAAGTTAAGTCATTTGACAACAATCCTTCAAATTCTTAACTTGCAAGTGGTGCATGGTTGGACAAATGAGAGTGTAGATCAGTTGTTGGCATTATTATGTTCATTGTTACCTACTGACTCCACATTGCCAACAAAATGAAGTCAATGTAAAAGGAAAATCAGTAAGCTCAGATTGGGGTATGATAATATCCACACATGTGTGAATGGTTGCGTATTATTTCACAAAAATCTTGCAAATGATACTGAATGTCCAAAATGTCATGAAGCAAGGTACAGGAAAGGATTGAAATCAGCTGTGGTCCCTTGAAAAGTTCTTCGGCACTTTTCGATAATCCCATGATTACTACGAATGTATCGGTGTAGAGACATTGCTCAGCTTATGCAGTGGCATGCTCTAAATAAGAGCACTGATGGGAAACAACGACATGTGCCTGATTCTAATATGTGGATGGAGTTTGATAACAAATGGCCCAATTTTTCTCAAGATCCTCATAACATAAGGTTGGGTTTGGCTCTAGATGGAGTGAACCCATTCTCAGATCAAAGTACGAAATGGTCAACTTGGCCTATTTTTTTATTAAATTATAATTTGCCTCCATGGCTAGTAACCAAACCATTTTTCTTGATGTTATCATTGATTATACCAGGAAAGAAAAGTGTGACTTCAGATACAATAGATGCTTATCTAGAGCCACTATATGATGAGCTAATGGAATTGTGGACAGGAGTTGAAGCAATTCAATCTTTAAGGGATGGTCATTCAATCAAATTCACTTTAAGAGCTTCCTTATTGGTTACAATTCATGATCTTCCTGCATATGGTACATTGTCTGGTCTCACTGTTCATGGATATCATGGTTGTCCAGCTTGTAACTTTAAGGATTTTGTGAGGCACTCAAGAAGTTTGCGTAAGTGTATTTATTATGGACATCGTGCTTATCTAAAAGTGGATCATCCATATCATCAACAAAAAACATGTTTCAATGGTCAAGAAGAGAATCGTGAAGCACCTTTGGCAATAATAGGTGATTACATTGTTGACAATGGAAAAAAAAAATGTCATTTATTACAAATGGTGGTGTTCCTGGTAGCAGATATGATCCATGTAATCAAAGTGGTGTAAAAAGGTTGTGCATATTCTATAATTTTCCATACTTCAAGGATATAACCATCAGGCACACTGTTGACTTCATGCATACAGAGAAAAATATAGCCTATGCTATTATAGAAACTCTTTTTGGTGCTTTTGATACTATTTCATCACACGAAGACTTCTGAGATTTAAAGATTTGTCGAAATCTTTGGGTTGAAAAATATGATGGTGAAAAATATGGAAAACCTAGTGCTCCCTATGTTTGGACAAAAGAACAACGTGCACAATTCTTACAGTTGATGTCTCAGACTCGCTTTCCTACAGGATATGTAAGTAATGCCATTAGAAGCCAAATTGACATTAATAGCTTAAGAGGCCTAAAGACTCATGATTATCATGTGATAATCGAGAACATTTTACCAATTGTGGTTAATATATTGGGTTTGGAAAAAGGGCCAAGATTGGCAATCATAAGGTTGGGGCTAATACTTAAGAGAATGAGTTCACATGTAGTAGATCCATCAAACTTTGACAGTTTGAGGGAGGAAGTTGCTGAAGTTCTTTGTCTTCTAGAACGGGAATTTCCACCAACAATCTTTAACATCTCTATGCATCTTTTGATACATCTAGAATGTGAACTAGAGCATTGCGGTCCAGTAAGAACAAGATGGATGTATCCTATAGAATGATATATGAAGGTTTTGAAACAATTTGTTCGTACTAGGGCAAAACCAGAAGGCAGCATGGCTGAGGGATATTCAATGCAAGAGGTGATGGGATTTTGTACAAAATATATGAAGGATTTTGAAAATGTGAATCGACGTGTATGGGATGATGATGAAGATGAGAGAGTTGTAGGCAAAGTATTAGAGGGCAATGGATGCCACTTCAAGCTATCACATCAGGAAAGAAGTACATTGCATGCATTTATTCTTCAAAACACATCTTCATTTGATACATGGCATAGGTAAAAAATTCTACACAGTTGTTTATTTACTCAAATGTATTACACATTTATATTATTAATCTTAAGATGTCATTTATGTTGTATGTAGAAAATATGAGGAAGAAAATCAAAGTTTCTTGCAACATCGACCTCAAAAGCGCAAACATCATAGTTTGGTTGGAGGTGATACTTTTCCAAAATTTGAAGAATGGATTGCCAGTGTTGTTCATGATGCAAAAGAAGAAGGTCACCATATAACAATAGAGGAAAGTGAGCTTTCACAATCTCCACATTTATGGGCTATGCGATTTAATGGCATGTGGGCCTATGGTAGTCATTTAAGGGTAGAGCAAAAAGACAAAGGAAAGATAAATTGTGATTGTGTTGTTAGTGTTGAGTTTCATCATGAAACCGAGAAGAAATTCTATGTTGGATTCATCCAAGAAATTATTCAAGTAGATTTTGGTGAAAATAGTCCTATATTGTTAAAATGTAAGTGGATCTGACCATCCACAGTACAATTTGATGAGTATGGATTTATACGTGCTAATATAGGGCAATTCTTATCAGAGATGGATGAGCCATATGTTTTCCCTTTTCAAATCAACCAATCATTTCTAATTGATGATGTAAGAAGCCCAGGATGGTCATATGTCATTCAAACAGAGTCTCGTTCAAAATGAAAATTCATGGAAGTTGTTGATTTAATTCCTGATGGGCAATATATTAATCTACAAGAAACATTTGAAGAAGTGGATGAAGATAATGATGGACTATTTCAAGAAGATATTTTGATTACCAGTGAAGAGACTGTAAGAGAGAATGTATTGCATGCCACAGATGATGATGACGAAGAAGATCTAGTAGATGCAAACATGAGTGATCAAGAATTGGACCTTGCTGGCAGTGCAGATGATTATTGATGAGCCCCATTTCATGAACTATTATTAAAGTCTTTTAAGTTGTTTTAAAACTATGTTTATGTTTTGAGAACATGGACCTTCTTACTAATACTATGACCACTATCTTTATGCAAATTTGTGAAAACCATTTAATTCTACAATAACTTCACCATGGGGATGGAGCATTTAATTCTATAATAACTTTACACATTGATTTAGTCCATTTAGTTGGAAATTTACTGGTGTCTACAATGTCTTACTGGAATAATGTTTCAAACAAGAATTTTGAATACAATTAACGTTCTCTTCTGTTGTTGAAAAGAAAATGACATTATATTTGTGCAAAGATGAAACAGTCAAAGAAAAACAACCACAAGACAATTGATACAAAGATTCATTGCTCAGCTTCCTCTCAATCTGTTGGCCAATTGTAGTTTCAAGTTGCTTATATAAAGCATGTTAATCATTTGTCCTACCATCACCAACAAATCCTACTACTTCAGTGAGTTGAACTCTCTAAAACTTAAAAGTCAATTTTAGATTATTCTGCTTGAATGAGCTTATGTCTTTGAGCCTTGTTGATCTTTTTTGGTTGATCGTGGATATTAGTATTATTTTTCTTTCTTTCTATCCTTCTGGCTGTTACTATGGAATAGAGGATCTAGCCATGTTGCATGTGTTTTGGAATCTCTGTGCATCTGTGTAACTCTTCTTTTCTTATATTCTATCTTCATTATGTGAACAACATTGTAAGACTATCAAGTATTATGCTTTTTGTTTGTATTATTAAAGATTTTATTTCATAAATGTGAATTTTGAGCTCGCATATGAATAAAATGTCAAATGTCTGGAATATTTGGCAAACTAGGAAACATTTTGTTTGCTACTAGGTGTTATATATTGGCATTTCCTTACTTGTCCATCACCACTTATTCTAGTATGTCATGTTTACCACTAATAACATAATTTTGCAGCTTGTATTTTCAGAATTTGTAACTTAAAAAAATTGGAAACAGTGTCTTAATTGTATATTAAAAATATTGGCATTTGACACCTATGTTAGCCATCACAAATTATTTTATTCAACATTGCTTTTGTCTTTGATAATGTTCACTTAATACATGCATCTACCAAGTACCATCTTTCTTAGGCACTTTTATCATTGGACAATTGCAAGGTAATGTGCTTGGTCTTATTGCAACTTTGAATTCATTGGCTTTAACTAGGCTTTGTTGATAGTATCTTATGTTGAGAAGAAGACAACTGAGTAACAATTGAATCTCATGCCTTTTTTATCTGCTTGTAGGAAACCCCTTAGGCTCTTCAAAGAGCTCTTTAAACTTCTGTGTCAACTGATTTATGGCATTTTCTTCCTTGCTTGCATGCAGCCCATGGACTATTTTTTTTCAACTACCACATTTTCTTTTTTACTGCACATAGAAGTAGCACAAAATTACCACTAGCATAAGTTAACCACTCATCTTGTGAAGCACTCACCAGAGGAATTTTGGATTTTCCCACATATTAGTTGAGAACTATTGAAGTATAATTGTAATATTTAGTATAAAATGGTCAATTAGTATAAAGCTCTTTTTGAGTATCTTGTCAAGCATTTAGTTGTTGAAATTTGTCTTTGTTTACATTTTGATTCAAGTTGCTGATTTATACATTATCACTTATTTGGATTTCAGGAAATGAGGAGAAATAATGTGAGGCCCAAATTAGATGATAGTGGTGAGAATGCTGAAATTCTGTTGACATAGTACGAGAAGTTTCATAGAAAATGTGTGTCAAGGAATAATGAATATTTGTCACAGCTTGGATTAACAAACAGGTAAGTTGTAAATCCAGTGAGTAGTATGTTATTGTTTAATAGTGTTTACTAAAAATTTATAGGCTTGAGCTTTATGTATACAAGATATAATATGATATTTTTGGTTATATAGGAAAGAAACAAACTGCATAGGAAATGAAAAAGGAAAACAAAAGGAAATCAAAGATAGAGTGCCGACAACTCGTAGAAGCCAACAAATTTGTGATTCAACAGCACATGCACTTGGTGGAAACAATAGTTGTGACGATGTGCAGCCAAGTATAATGCATAGTGATGTGCATCTTGATAAAGTACATGGTGATGCACAGTTAGATATAGAACATGGTGATGCACAATTAGATATAGAACATGGTGATGCACAACATCATGAAGATCTTTTAATACAAAGTCTCAAAGAGATTATTGAAAAACATGGGAGTCAAGGAACAGAAAATATGCAAAAGCTTTTTGCAAGAGTGATAAAGGATGTCTTTGAGGAAAAGTCTACAAAGATAGGTAGTGATATAACTACTCATGACACACTTAATGTGGGTAAAGATGGTGAATTTCAGGTTGCTGAAAGGAATGAAGAGATATTGCTTGCATCCAATGTACCTATTACATCTTTTGATGGAACTAATAAATCAGAAAAAAATATTGGCAGCGGTTTAAACATGGAAGATGTGCCTGCTTTTGTCAAAAGGAGAAGATTGAGTCAAAATTTATATAGATCTACAGAGAGGGATGCAAAACAGAGAAAATTAGAAGGCAAGAAGCCATTCTTGGTTGAGGTATCAAGAGATGGCGAGCCCATTGGGAAAAATGTTGCAAGGTGGGCCTCTGAGTTGGGCATGCGATGTAGAACCCATTTGGATATTTGCAAGACAAAATTTGCAGATCAAGATCCACGAAATGTGGAAATTGTCATACAAAAGATGGAAAATAATTTCAAGACTACTGGTGGAAAAATCTCTCGAAGATATTACAAGAAAAAAATGAGAATTTTGATGAATAATTTTAGATACACTTGCAAAAAAACTATCATGGATGGGAAAGACAGGTTACAATCTACTCTATCTCCTAGACAATGGGAGGCATTGAAAGAAAGCATGAGTTCTGAAGAATATTTGGTTAAAATTTGTAGAGGCAAGAGAGCAAGAGATAATGTAACAACTGGATACACATTTGGCCGAGGCGGGTTGCAGGCTAAAAAGGACAAATTTGGAGTAAGTGCCTAATTTTTTGGTTCAATTTATGTGAATATTTATTGGAATTATTTATTGAACTAACTATTTGTTGATATTAATGTTGTATTGTAGATGGAAAATAATAACAAAGAAGCAAGTGTAGAAGAAATTGTTAATTATATGGAAACATTGGATCCTAGATCGAACAACAATATGAGTTGGAAATCTAGTCCATCAAATGAGATCTCACAGCCATCTGTTGCACGCCATGTAATAGCATCTGCAGATCATTTTAGCTCAAACGATGGGTATGAACAAACAATGAATTGCATACATGGACTCACTGAGAAAGTATCCCAGTTGGCTGCCTCTGCTGCGTGTATGGATGGACTGGCTGAGACAGTATCACAGTTGGCCACTTCTGTTAAGCCTATAGTTTCTACATGGAATGTCCATAATTTTATGGATTCAAATAAGGTAAGAGGCTCTATTCATTTAATTCTATTTTGAATTTTTTAGCATTGTCAACTAGTATGTTATAAAACACCAACCAAAGGATGTTATAAAACAAGTTTTTACTATTTTGCAAACTACAACTTTGAACTTCACAATGATGGAGATAAACAAGTAGAAATATTACTTTTAGTACACAATGAACAGAAATAAAAAGGACTGTTTGTGGAACATTGGTTGTCACGTAACAGCAACTCTATTTTCTGAGACAGTTTTAGAGAATGGAACCCTCCCACTACTGTAGGGTCTTGTAACTCGTGGGAGGGGTGTACTTAATATTTACTTTTAGTTTGAGGATGTCTACTTTGGCCACAACTATGTAGTCTACCGTAAATCTTTATTGTGTGTAGAGAACATTTTTAGGGTTATAGCTCCCAACGTACTCCTTCCCAACTCCCAATGTACTCCTTCCCAGTCAAAATCAAAGTCTAAAAATGATAAATATTTTAACAAGCCACTTTTTTGTGTGGGTTCATTTTAGGTACCGTTGGGTTCTGCTGGCCCCTTCATGGGTGTGCTCAGTTCATCTGGGATGAATCCACCATCATTTGCATGCACTTTGGTCTAATTCCCTATTGAATTGGCCTTGAAGATAGATCAGGAAGGAACTAAACCTGGATTTGGGCATGGTAGGAGGTGAATAGGTAACAATGGATTTAGCATCTGTGAATTGATAGTTCTCACTTGTTGGAACTAGTCACATGTGATTGTAGTTCATTTGCAAATGAATTGAGAGGACTCATTCTGATTCCTTACTCAATTCTAGTTCAAAAGTTGTTCATAGACAAAATGATGAATCAATTTTTTAGAACACAGCAAATTGGTTGCTTGCTTGACTTTTATACTGGTAGAGTCTGAAGAATTCTTTTCATTGTCTTTTGAATTGATTGGGTATAATTGCAAGTGCAAAAAAAAAATCAATTCAGTGGAATTCTGATAATAGCAAAAAAGAATGGTATATTTGCAGAAAATGAGCTCTGTCAGAGTTTAATGTTACCTTTTGATTTGTTTTAGTTTTAAGCATATAGATTGTTTCTTTTGAGAATTCATGCTTACTTATGACTAAGGTAATTTTTGCAAAGTACCCTTTGAATGAGGTGATTTTCTGCCACATGTGAGGAGAAAAACTAATGCAGAGCCTTCCAATATCCCCTTAAGGAACCCTGTTCAACTCGAGGATTCAACAACGTCTTGGAATCCACTCAAGGAACAAGAGTTCAACCCAAGGTTCAATAAGAATTCCCTGACTTTAGGACAACAACAAAACACTCCTCTATCATAGGTTCACTATCTTGATTCATTTTAGGCAACTTATCAATTCACCATACCAATAGTTCAATGTCCCTCTCCTTGGGAACACTCCTAATTCTCCTTTTATGCAATCAACTCTTAATCTCTATCTTCTAGGATTCTACTGATCCTTCTAAGGCTTCAACAATCTTCAATTACCCTAACTAAGGAGTTCCAACCCTTATCAAGCAATAGTCTCATCCTAATCTTCAAATCTGCCTTTTATAGGACTGTCTTATTAGCCCTATCCTGCAAATAAATTCCACTTTTCTCCTAATCTTCCCAAACAACTTGGTGAACTATCCACCTTTCTAGATACCCTTTATGGAGTACTTCCAACCCTATAAATATGAACTTTTCAACATATGACTGTTACACTCTTCTATGGCTATCTCTCAGACAATTAGGCTTAATTAGCCCTCCTTCTCTAAAGCAACTCCTATTTTCACTTGCTCTCAATCTCCCAAACCTATGCACAGTCTAAAGGCATCTAATCAACATTAGGATTCCATGATTGGTTTGACCCTCCAAGCTTTCCTAAGCCTCTTTTCAACAAACCCTCCTTTTCAAGGGTTTCTAACTAGGGCTTTGTAGAAATGACCCTAGACTAACTCATAAAACATTTCCAATGGTTCAAATATCTTGAAACACATCCCCTCAAACATTTCCAATAGTCTTTTCTTGAATCCAACCCTTAGATTAACATATCCACCATGTGGTACTGTTAAATGCACCCTTCACTGTTTTGTGTAACAGTCATATACACTGTTCTGCCAATCCAATTTCTCTTGGCACTTCCCCTACATTCAAATCATAAACATATCATATTATTTACATTTATAAATTCCTTTACCACAAGGAACAATGATACAACAGAAAGTGGGAGAGGATCACACCATTTTATTACAACAAAACTGTTCCAAACTGTCTCGTGACAGTGATAGACAGTGAACAGATATTTTGATTAAAGATTGCACTTGAAACTATCCAGTGCCTTCCCAAAGTATAAAATAACTTCTACTTTCCTATTAAAGACAATTCCAAATGCTTAGGAGAGTTAGAAACAAATTAAATGCAAGGAAATAACTTGTATTAATATCAACTTCTTTTTGGAACAGCAGACTGTTATATGACAGTCAATACAAAAATATCACTGATTTCTTTCATTTTTCCCCCAGTTTCTCGACCAAAAACTGTTCTATATTTTAAAAGACCCTACTTTCAAGACTCTTCTCTCTCTCAACTACCCACAAACTAACTCCCCAAACCTCTGAGATCGACCAAAACCCTGTCATAACTGTCATGTGACAGTAAATAAACAGTCTTTATAACTTTTTAACACCAATCATTATTTGTTTTGTTATCCTTCGTGATTTTCAAGAGTAGTGTTTCAAAGGGAATTATTAGTGTTTACAATAGTTTATTGATGTTCTATAAGGAGGTCATGGGTTCTAGACTGCTAGAACAGTCTGTAACTGGTTTGGAGGATGAACACAATCATTGTGAAGAGATTTACGTATACAAAATTGCAGTTTGAAAAGTGTGATTGGTTCAAAAGATAGGTACAGCAATTGGTAACAGTCACAAATTATTTTTAACAGCAAAAAATATAGTTGTAACTTTTAGAGACCCGTGTACAAGGAAGGTTTATTTTGAGACAATAACAAATTATAAAGCATTGCTCATGTATCTATACAGGTTGATGAAGAACATGTGTTTTTTATTGGAATAAGACAGAAACAATTTATTAAAATGGTGAGAATGTATTAGGACTGCCAAAACTCTTTCACCAAGACATCAATGATATCAGTGTCAAATAAGATTGTGCAGACTATTTTTGGCAGTTAAAAGTGATAAGGTTTTGCATTGATTGATTCTTGTATAAGGATTTATTCTCACAGTGATAAGTGTTTATTGATTAAATCTTGTATTCATGTTCAAGGCTTACTTTCTTAGTGATAAATTTATCATTGATTGAGATTTGTTTACATCTTAATGGTTAATGATTACAGAGAAGAATTGGTTGAGTCCTAGAGATGAGAGTTTGATTTTGTGCATACTATATTGTAAAGTTATTTTGTTTTGAAAATTGGATTTAAGTTTACAATCATACTTAAGTGCAACATAACAAAAGAAGAAAGTTTGATTTGTCACTAATTCACCCCCACCCCCACCCCAACCCCACTCTTAGTGACCTAAAGTTTTTTATCAGAACTCTCAGTAGTGCCAAGTAAACACTTTCCATCCTTACATTGCTTTTCTACCCACTCACTATATCTATCAGGACAAGATCAATAAATGTTATATTTATGGAATGGATCCTTTCTTAAATTGAAGCTTTCCTTTGGCATTGAAGGGGATGGGAAATATCATCCTCCCATATTCACTTGTCAAATCTTTTACTATTATTCTTTGTTCACCTTGTTCCACATGTATCATGTTTCAAACTAAGTTAAAACTCATGAGATTTTACGAGTCTTATGAGAACTATTCATAAATTTTATTTTTGATGAGGGACTGAAAAGGACAATACAAGGCCACCACCCTTTTACCACTTCGATTAATAGAAATAGCACAAAAATAGCTAGACAACAGCCTAGCAGCAGAAACATGTTTCCCTACTTTCTGCCATCCCCATCCCAGAAACTTGGTGGAACTGGAACATAGATTATAATCCTCTCCAAGGGAATTGAATAAATGAAATCTGGTACTTGTCAGGACAGTCAAGTATGCCTAATTTAGAAGCTTTTCATAACATTGGGCTTAGCTGGATGTGTATTATTCATTGTCCTGAGCTTGGGAAGTTGCCCACTCTTGGCAGACTGAGTTGCTTAGAGAAAACTAAAATTCACTCTTGTTTGAACTTTAATCTATTTAATATATGTTGCCACCAACATTTATTAGGATTACCTTGAAATACTATGAAGAATCACAATGTGGCAGGAATTAAAGATATTACAAAGTTTGCATGGTTGATTATTAACTAGTGTCATGAGCTTGAGAAGTTGCCATGGCTTTCCAGACTGCTTGGAGAAAATTGAGATTGAGCATTACTCTGCCAACAACACTTATCAGTCCCACTCTGACATGATCTAAAGAACCACAGAGAGTACTAGAAGTGGTGATCTTACAAATCTTAGAGAACTAATTATTAGTGATTGTCCTGAGATTGAGGAGTTGCCAAATCTTGCCTCATGAGCTGCTTGGAGAAAATCAAATTAATAATTGTGGCAAGATATTGAACATGAAAATGCCAACACTTGTCGATCTGTCTGAACTAAGTTGCAGAGATTTGCTAGGAGTAGCAGGAACCTATGATCTTACAAAGCTTGCAAAGTTGTACATTAAAGAGTATCATGAGCTTGAGGAGTGGCCAAATCTTTCCAGACCGAGCTACTCAGAGAAAATTGAGATTGTTTCTAAGCTTGAAAAGTTGTACATTAAAGAGTGTCCTGAGCTTGAAGAGTTGCTAAATCTTTCCAGACTGAGCTGCTTGGAGCAGATTGAGATTGTTTCTTTTGAGAAGCTATAGAAATATTATGCTACAATGACACTCATTAGACACACCTTGATATGTCACAGAGTATTAGAAAGAATGGCAAGAACCGGTGATCTTACAAAGCCTACACAGCTGAGTATTTACTAGTGTATTGAGCTTAAGGAGTTGCCAGGTCTTTCCAGACTGAGCTACTTGGAGCAGAATGTGATTGACTCTTGTGAGAAGGTGGAGAATGTAGCAGGTATTGAATAGTTGCATACATTGACAAGTACACAATGTATCTTTTGTAGCAAAGCAGCAATTCAGAATTGCATTCCCAAGTTGACTCCTTACAACATCCAATCATAAAACTCACTTTGTAGTTCTATCTAATTTCGATAGACCTCCAGATTTTCTTAAATAATATTTTATTCCATTTATAAATGAAAAGATTTTACCCTCAACGAACTGTAACTTGTCTTTTATTTTAGAGTGTACCATTAGAGTTCACATTTGTGATTGGAAGAGCAGAAAATGAAGCGAGTCAATCTTACAATAGTATCAATGCAGTTATAGAAATTGGTACTCAGAAAATTGATGCCAGGTGATTAATATTAAGTTTCGTTATCCTATGCTTTGTGTATGTGGTTGATAGCTCTGTTTGGTAAAGGATAGATAGCTTTACTTTGGTAAAGGAATTTAAACTAATTGCAGTGACCCACAAAGTTAGACTCTGAATTATTTTTCTGAGAGGCGTAACTAGTAAATCAAGGCTCTTCTTCAATCCTCCAAGTTTCTATTGAACTGCAAATCTATTAATCAAAACCTTTAAAGGTTGAAAATTGAAAATAAGAGTCTCACTTTACCTTAGAGTTTGCTGCCTAGATTTGGATCTCATGCAACTGCACAGGATAGAACATCCCACATAGCTAGACGAGGTTAAGTTTCTTATTGCCTAGTTTATAAGGATATAGCCAAGGCATGTATACCTACTGATTTAAGTAATTTTGTAACACAACATCACTGAGGTCCCTACGAATTTTTTTGTCCTTTTTCATCAAGGTCTCAGAACGGGCTCACATTCCTCCAAGGAATTCCATGAAAACCCTTAGGAGTGACCTATTTCAACACAAAACAGAATTTTAGGTTAACAACTCTTTACATTTTCTACTTTAAGTGCCTCCAATCTGGATCATATGAGTGGGGAAAAAATAGAACATCTCTTTCTACAATTTTTTTTAGGCACAGGCATAATAAAATCTTGATTCTCTTCAAATGTTTTACCTCTACCTTTAATATATTGTTCATGAATGATAAGGTTGTTCCATTAAATCCTAAGTTGCTGGTTCAGATTCGGGTTCAAGATTCATTCAATTTTGGGGGGGGTGGGTTCGAATTCGAATAACCAACTTTACTGATTCCAAACGCATTACATTGACCTCTCCTTACTTGATTGGGCTATTATCAAGGCAAGTTCCACAAGAACAAGTGGTCTATGATGGTCTTTCCAAGTGACATGCAACTTGTGGAAAGAAGGAAATTGGCATTGAAACACACAAGTTCAGAACATTCCAAATGATAATGAACACTTATACAAGGTGCGACTTGATCAAATATTGGAGAGATGTGTTATGAAAGAAGATATTTGGGGTGTCCTTCAAGAAGCACGTGATGATTTGGTAGGTAGTCACATGGGACTTGATGTGATTGCAAGGAAAATATTTTAAATTTGCAAGTATTCCCCTACTGGTCAACACCACAACACAATAGTTAAGAATGGGTATTCGGATATGATATATGCTAATGAATTGCTAGGCTACTTGAAAGAGACTTTATGCCCCTCTGGTCTTCTCAACCTTTTCAACTTTGAATGTTGGGGTGTAGACTTCATTTGAACCTTGAAGACAAGGCCATATGATGGTGTAGTATATAGTGGTTGTCGTAGAATGCTTAATCAAGTGTATAGAACTATGTTACTTCTTGACAATTGTGCTATGACAGAGTTCATTAATTTAACAAATAGTTACAAGGTTTGGAATAATAATTAAAATCAAGTGATTGTGGGGGACACTTCATGAACCTTGTGATTTGATTGATGTCCATGGAGTTCCACATCTTCCATTCACTATAAACCTATTTTCCATGGAGATTTTTGATAGTGGGATAGGTTTCAGCAATGGGGACCAAGGGCCTAAGTCTAGGGATCAAGGGGGATGATAGTATGGGGGTGGTGGGGTGGCACAAATACATATAATTTGTGAAAAATTACTTAAAAAAATGTGTGAGGATATAAGAATCATAAATTAAACTGTAGCTTCTAATTTTAAGGCACTAAACATTAAAGACATGACAATGATTTTGTTGGACATTAGTAATGGTTGGAGGAAGCTCACAAAGCATCCTTGACTTCAACTAATCTTCATAGAGAACTGGAGGAATAGAGGAAGAGGTTCCAGGTACAACTAAAAGATAGAGAAATGGAAAATCACTGTTTAGTGACAGTTTCTGTAGCAGAGAACTCAGAATTTTATTGATTTTCAGACTTTTACATTAGGATCTCTGATCTCCTCTCCCTCTTAACCTCCTCATTCCAAAAATATATCACCTTTTTAATGAATCTAACTGACCAAAGATCCTCTAGAAACTTCTTAATTGCCAACTGTCCTATGTAACTGTCATGGGACAGAAAACTGACAGTGGACAGTTTAATTTCCTTTTAATAGCATTTCTACTATTACTTCGACCCAAACACTTATGCAATCTTTTGAAACTATTATTCATTTACCTTTCTTAATATCTAAAGACCCCTAGACCTCTACTTACCCCTTAGAATCTATCATAGTGCCTATGTGGCCTAACATGACAACATTTCACCAATTTGACATATTTTGAAAATACATTGCATTTAATATGACTTTTGTGAATTTTGACCACATTAATACACCATAGTACCTTCTAGGACTCTTTGAAAACTTATTAATGACCCCTTGTTCTTACAATGATGCCATTGAAGGCTTACATATTGGATTCCCATAGAAAATGACAAACACATTTAATGGACCATTATTGGTCTTATTACATCAAATGACCCTTAAGATCATGTTCACATCCTTTTTTCTTCTTAGGTCTTCATGTCTTCATCCTTGGTCTAGATGCTCCTGCATCACTTTGTATCGAGCACATACTCTATTCACATTTAATCAGGCTTTTACATATCTTGTCAATGATACACACTCTCGCACACATCTTCCATCAAAATACCAATGAATAAATAAGACAACTCCTTTCTTGATCGACAAGAATTCTAATTGATAAGAGTTAGGAGGTTGTAACTGTACAAGTATTCATCACAATTGTAAGCAGTGTAAAATGCCAGAAGTTCAACATAATTAAACTTATACACATCAATGGCATTAAGGAAGTTTCTTATGAAAAAGGAAATATATAAAAGATTTCATATAGCTAATCCTCATGGCAATGATGCCAGATTGAAACATATTCAAAAACATCTCTGTCTCTTAAGCCTAAAAAAAATATATCCTCTAAAATATGAACATGAGGTTCTTAATTACTTTGTTGATCCCGAACCGTTCTTGTGAGTCTAATCTCTGTCACTGTTGCTGAATAATGGCTCAAGTTTCATACAATTTTATGTAAGAAGTTTATGCCTTAGTCTGATTACAATCTTTTATTCTTGCAATAATCCGGGATGCTTTTTCTACTTGTCAATTTCTTCTTTTCATGTGTTTGTGACCTTGCCCAATAGGGGACAAATACCTCCTTTAGTTGGCTATATTAAATCCCTTTAAGTGCTTCAGGTATGAAGACTATATGCCAATAAAATATGCCCCTTAAAGAAATGGATGATCTTCCCTTATTAAGCAACAAAGGGCATGATGTGAAAAGTTGTATCTCTTTGATCAGAACTCTTTCAAACTAAATTACTATTTTAACAAATCGTACATCTTCCTTGTAACTAACAATATCATTAGTTAGTTAGCTAACTTAGGTCATATTAATTCCTTACTTTGGCTGCAATTATAGATGAGATGTCTTCTTCCTTTGTGTGATCTGACTTCCTCTTTCTAGACAGCAATTACTTATTTCTTGGATAATGTTAGCCCCCTTATTTTCTTCTTTCTTGTATAGTGATAATACTCCTCATTGATCTATGTAATAATGAGAGGGGAATATGCTGATCTATTTATAAGACCTTAAAGAGTTATTTGTCACTTATCTGATGTAATAATCCTGTAGCAATGATGACTGGTGATGGTCAGTCTGCAATACACTATTGTTGTTTCTGACATGGAAGAAAATACCACCATTGCATTTAATCTACCATTGCATGGATCTATCTACTAACAATTTAACCACATGCAGAGCAATTCTATCAAAGCTGCACAAAAATGCTTTGATGCCAACAAAGCTACTGATATTGACAATGATTGTGATGAATTAGTGGACATGAATGTAGATCAACACAGTTATAGTTGTGGTAAAGTTGAGGTAATGTAATAGTTGTCAATTATCTATCATAATCTTCATGCTTGAAATGTTATTTTAAACAAATAATTATAGATTTTGCATTTTTCTAGATGTAAGTTAATTTGTCACAATATTTATTAGCTATCTTCATTGCACAATTTAGAATTGTACTTATTTCTTGCCAAGGTTTACATATCATACCCTCTTCCAGCATATGACTTGTACTTGTTTTCTCTTTAGTCTACTGTGCATACAGGGAAAGATGCTCTCAATAGACCTATCTATAAAGCTCCACAATTTGAGAAGGATGTTGATAGTGAACATGTTGAACTGGATGAGGATCTATATGATATTCAAAGAAGACTTCATGTTAAAAGCAAGGTGAGTTTTATTTATTGTTGTGTATTTCATGGTATTTGTTTTAACACATGCAAGTACTATTTGAGCAAGTAATGGTTGTTTTATTATGTTAATAAGTCAAATGTTTACCTATGTGATAATTATTATGTTAATAAGTCACATAAATACCTATGCACTTTTTGGTTTTGCAGAAAAATAATCATGAACTCCAAGAAGGAGATAAAGTCAGAGTGTTGGATCCATTTGATAGTGCTGCTGTTGGTGTTGGGTGGATCCATTCACTATCTATCATACATGCAGAAAACTTGAAAGGAACGAGTGATGCAAATGTAGAACTTGTGAGGGTCACAAGTAATGTACCACTTGTTTATGAAGACAAACTAGATGGAGCGATCCATCTAAAAGAGAAAGAAGGATCCTTTTCACGGTGGCCAATAATTTTTTTGGAGAAAATGAATTAGTTGATGTTTATCATGCACTAGATACTAGACATTCATGGTGTATGTAATGAGTTGGAAACTCTTAATAACTTTTATATTTTTAGATATAATTATGTATACTCTCAACATTGACATTTTATTACTTGATACATATTATATTTTAAAATTGCTGATTACCTTTCTTTCTCATGATGTTGAATATTGTTTGTATATGTTAATATATTTTTAATTTCTTTTATGGTTTACTTCAAGTTTAATATATGCTTTTTTGCATTATTAAATTTATGTAATTTAATACATTATTTATATCACAACTAAATTTAATACCAATTAATGAGAACCAAAATATAATAGTGATTAAATATACTCTTAGTAGATGGAAACATAAGAGTGACAATGACTAAATATATTACCAATCGATATCAATTAATTGTTATCGTAATTAAATAAATGACTAATTATTAACAACGTTGACTAAATTAATGATTAAAATGATCAAATATACTACCAATGGATGGAAATTAGTTGATACAAATGACTAAATATATTACCAATCGATATCAATTAAGTGTTAACGTGATTAAATAAATGACTAATTATTAACAACATTGACTAAATTAATGATTAAAATGATCAAATATACTACCAATGGATGGAAATTAGTTGATACAAATGATTAAATATATTACCAATTGACACAAATTAATGATTTTAATGATTAAATAAATGACTATCAAGATTAAATGAATGACCAATTAACAACAACAAATGACTAAATTAATGAGTAAAAATACTACCAAATTGATCATTCAAAACAACCAACAAATGACTAAAATTTGTTTAGTCACAAATTTGGTGGTGTTACAAATGACTGGCAATAAACTATTACTGGTCATGTGATCAAAATTGGTCATCTATATGTGATTTTTAGTAGTTTTTTTAGTCTAATTTTGCTGTTTTTGTACTAGTGAGTTGATGACAGTTGGTTGTGGCATAAGAGACTATGTCATATCAATTTTGATAACATAGTAAAGATAAGCAATGTGAAAGCAGTAAGAGATCTACCTAGCATAGAAAAGCCAATTGATACTATATGCAGGGAATGTGTGATGGGAAAGCATGTGAGGAATTCATTCAGGAGAAAGCAAAATTCAGTAGAGAACAAGTTGGATCTGATTCATAGTGACCTATGTGGCCCAACTCAAACAAGATCATACTATGGTGAAAGGTATTTCATTTTGTTTGTTGATGATTATACTAGAATGATGTGGGTTGCGTTCTTAAAAGATAAGTCAAAAGCATTTGAGAAGTTCAAAATATTCAAAGCTAAGGTTGAGAATGAATCTAGACTAAAGATAAAATGTTTAAGATCGGATAGAGGAGGAGAATCCACCTCTGATAGATTCTATGAGTACTATGAAGAATCTAGCATAAAGAGATAGTTAAGTGCACCTAGAACCCCTCAGTAGAATGGAATTGTAGAGATAAGGAATAGGATCATTCTTGATACAGCATGCACCATTATGATAGAAGGAAAAGTTGCACACACCTATTGGAGAGATGCGGTCAATACAACAGTCTATACCATTAATAGAATTCAATTAAGGCCAGGCACTAAAAAAACACCATATGAGCTATGGTTTGGTACTGTTCCCACAGTTAAATAATTTAGAATCTTTGGAAGCAAGTGCTACATCAAGAGGGATGAAGCAGTAGGCAAGTTTGATGCAAGAAGTGATGAAGGTATCTTTCTTGGTTACTCTACTAAAAGTAAAGCTTATAGATGTTTCAATTTAAGGTTGAAGAAGATCATTGAAAGTTCTCAGGTAAAGATTGATGAAAAGTTTATGATTGAATAAAGATATCATGATTACTCACCCTTGATTGAGGAAGAACCTAGACCCTCTACTAGTGAGATAGTTATTGAAGAAATGTTTGACAGTATTGATGTGTTATTTAATGACCCTAAGACAAGTGAAGAAGAAACTCCCAAGGCTAATAATTCAGCATCACCTAAAGTTCCAAAGTTTACATCAAGAAATCATTCCAAGACAAACATCATTGGAGATTAGAGTGCCAAAGTTATAACAAGGTCCCAAGCAAAGAACTCAACTAGCAGTGAAGTGGTATGTTTACTATCTCAGATTGAACCTTTAAGTGTTGAAGATGCATGTAATAATTCAAATTGGCATGATTCTATGAAAGAAAAACTCGATCAGATTCTTAAGAATGACACTTGGGAACTGGTCCCAAGACCTAGCGATAAGAATGTGATTAGAACAAAATGGATATTCAGAAACAAGATGAATGAAGATGGTACAATAGTAAGAAACAAAGAAAGGTTAGTATGTAAAGGATATGCGCAAAGAGAAGGCATTGATTATTCAGACACATTTTCACCTATGAGTAGATTAGAATCTATTAAGTTGTTTCTAGCTTATTCTATAGTCAAAAACTTCAAAGTTTATCAGATGGATGTCAAGTCAGCATTCCTGAATGGAGACTTGAAAGAAGAAGTATACACTAGGTAGCCAGAAGGATTCACCTTATCAGACAGACTTGATATGGTATGCAGATTAAAGAAGGCCCTCTATGGACTTAAGCAATCCCCTAGAGAATGGTATGAGAGACTAGATGGATACTTAAGAAAGATTGAATTCAAGAAAGGAGCAACAGATTGTAATCTATTCATTAGAGAGACATCTAAAGGTTTGCTTCTTGTAGCTATATTTGTTGATGACATTATCTTTGGAGGTAATGATAAACTAAATGTTGAATTTTCCAAAGAAATGCAGAATGAGTTTGAGATGAGTATGATTGGTCCTATCAAATACTGTTTGGGACTAAATGTGCAACAGACATAAAAAGGAATTTTTATTAATCAGTCAAAATATGTGAAAGAGATACTAAAGAAATTCAAGATGGATGATTGCAAGCTAGTAGGAACCCCTATGATCACTGGATGAAAGATTACAAGAGAGGATGACTCACCAGTAGTAGATATACCATTGTATAAGTCTATGATTGGTAAACTCATATATATTACTCAAACTAGACCTGATATTTCAAATGCAGTTGGTATAGTTGGAAGATTTGTAGCAGAACCTAAACAAAGTCACCTCATGGAAGTAAAAAGAATATTCAGATACTTGTAGGGCACTATAGATTATGTTCTATGTTATGCTAATTTAGAAAATGTTGAGCTTCATGTGTACATTGATGCAGATTGGGTAGGATATATTGATGACAGAAAGAGTACTTCAGGAGGAGCAGTGTTTCTTGGTGATAGACTTGTCACTTGGACAAGCAAGAAAAAAAATTGTATTTCTCAGTCAACAGAAGAATCAGAGTATGTTGTAGCAACCCTAAATTGTTCTACAATTGTTTGGATCAAGTAGATGATAAAGGATTTTGGAATTCAGATTGATTATCCTATTTTTATTCACTTTGATAACACTAGCACTATCAATATGTCAAAGAACCCTATAATGCATGCAAAGACAAAGCACATTGAGATCAAGTATCACTTCCTAAGAGAGAAAGTGGAAAAAAAAGAAGTCACATTGGGCTATGTGAGTACTAAGGATCAGTTGGTAGATATATTCACAAAGCCCTTGCCTAAGGATACTTTTGAGTATCTCAGGGATAAGTTGGGAGTCATTCCATTCCCTATTTCTACTTAGAAGAAAGAAGGAAAGGCATCAGTCCTCTAGGACTGATGGAAGGTTGACTACTCTACCTCAGGAGTAGTATCGGTGCTTAAAATAAATGGTGCCCTTTGCCATTGATGTCAAAGGGGGAGTAATATACAGAGTCATGAAAAATAGAAGCAAAAGAGGAGTAATATACTAAGGGGGAGAACCATTCAGATATGACAGTAGTTTAGTTGAGGAAATAGAGATTATTAAAAAATATTGCAGTAGATGGAGGATTCATCTTTGGGGGAGTTTTCAAGAGGAGATGGAGAATGTTATAAAATAAATGTTCTTTTGGGTTGGTGCTGGTTTTTCATTCCACGTGTTGCCATCAATACCAAAGGGGGAGATTATTGGATATTTGCCAGCAGGCTAGTACTAACTCTATGTTTGTCATTCATGACAACATATGGAAAGTAGCATGTGTGGAAGTCTTATATAGTAAAATTTTTGTATATGTAGCATGGACATGATATCATGGGTGTAGAGGTTAACTATTAGTACAGACAGTTATATTGCAGTTGGTGTCAGCAGTGTTCCTGATAGAGCTATAGGCAATTTTTTGTGTATGGTTGTCCATACAGTTATCATAGCGCCTTGTGTGCTTGGATATATGTTGAAGACATGTTAGTGATTTTAAGTTCATGGATGCATGATCTGATGATGAATGTAAGTAAATTTATGCAAATGTTATTCGCTAGTAGCATTTTCTTGTGTTTGTCCAGAAGAGCCAACAAAGATCTTATTGGTTCTTGAGTTGTGCCTATCTTGAGGATATGCACCCTTGGAGTTAAGCTTGGAGAAGTGTTATTGATGTTTGGTTAAGAGCACTTGAGTTAATTCAGCTTACAGAGAAAGTTCCAGTTGTTTTGGTAGATCCGACAGTGTGTAGCGTGCGTCTACATTTATTTTATTAGATAGGTCCCAGATTGTGTTGCGTGCATAATAGAGCCAAAAAAATGTTGTTGGAGTTTATTATGGTTTCTCTAATATGATTTCAAGGTGGTTCTAATAGGCCGACTTGGTTATATCATTTGGAGGAAAGATAATTATAGTTAGTCATTTGTGATTGCTGAAGTGTGGTTCATAGTTGATGAAGGAGAGCAGAGCAGAAAGTGAAAAGTGTGGAACCATCAGAAGAAGGTCTATGTAACCAAGTAAAGTACTTGTGCTATTCATTGGAACTAATCCAAATAGTAGGTCAAAGCACAGTTCACCAAGAGCCAGATATAGTGTGTATCTGTAAATCAGAAGGTTGTAGCCTTCACCCATTTGAGCAGTGAGCTCTCGGATAGTGCATCCTCTCCCCTATCAAGGACAATTGTAAAAGAATCCTAACAGGGTCTGACCCTTGACCAGGTCTATTGTACTAAATATATTGTAAAAAAACTCCTAACAGGGTTAAGGATCTTCTAATAAGGATCATAATACTCTAGTGCAGAATATTAGTGGGTGTCAATTCCCACCGAGGTTTTTACCTATTTGGGTTTCCCCATAACCAAAAGATTGGTGTTGTGTTCTTGTGTTCTTTCATTTTTTTTATGCTTTATGTTTAAGTATACTTAATTGGATAAAGAATTAAATCTTTTAGATAACTGATTCACCCCCCCCACTCTCAGTTATCTCTTGGGACTTGTATGTGAAGGACTAGTTCGGGGTTTATGTGCTAAATCCTAAAAGTTGTTCTTCTCACATATAAACATCTTTTCAAACCTAGGGTGTCTGATGCAGGGGCATTCTTGGGTCCTCGGTGAAACTACATGGTGGTGTGTTACTTAGCCAGTGTTACTTAGTTGCAGCCTTAACCGATGGTCTCAGTTATTGAAGGAAGCTCAGTCGCTGAAGGAAGTCGGTGATACTTTTGTTGGTCGGTGGAACTAGTGCTCAGTAATGCCTATGTTGCTCAGTGTTTCTTTTCTTGGTTGGTTTTTTCATTGGTGCTCGGTTGTTTCTCTAGTGCTCGGTAGTTTTGGCTTACCGACTAGAGTTCTTGAAGATTTTCTTGGCCGACTTGGTGCATTTATTGTTGGTAGTTGTTGTTACAGGCTGACATGTTGAATTTATTAATTGTAAGGCTATTTGAGAGCCTACTTGTCTTGCATTTAATATTTTTTAGGAGTTAATGGTTTATCCAGCTGACTGGTGGCTGATGATTAATATTTAAGGGATGTTTGGGTAGTTGTTTTAGGCATTCAGATCAGAGGTTCAGAGAGTAGATCTGAGAGTAGCAGATAAGTGAAGTTGTGGAAAATATCCTGTGAGATCTTGCAGATCAAATTGTTATCCGATAGTTTTTAATAGCAGGGCTAGTGGTTTTCATGCTTGGAGACAAGGAGATTGCTTGGAGGCTTGCAAGCTCAAGTTTAGATCTGCCTTAGGGTTTCCATCAGTTGCTGATAGTTTTCAGAGTTGAACTAGCTAGAGTTGTATTTGCAGAATTACTTATGATTGTAATTGGCCCTAACTCGGAAGGCCTTACAGTCGGGCATGTTAATGGAAAATATGTTTTGAAACATATCTTTTTTTTTTTGTGTTGTGTTGTTCTGAAGCTACAAGGTTGGACTGTCCTTAATTGGATCCACCATCACCTTGGTTGCATCAAGAAAATATTATATGGAATATATGGTCAAGTGGAAGAAAAGACTGATTGAAAATAGTTCATCGATCTCACAATCTGAGTTGGATTCATCTCGTATTGTACCTACTTCATGATTTAGAGAATCATTTCAAATAACCCCAGGTGTCTGATGCAGGAGCATCTCAGTTTCTTGGTAGTCCTGTGTCACCAAAAACATGTTTGTATTTTCGTGTGTTGCTTGGTTCCTTCTTTGACCAAGTTGGTTCATTGTTTCTCAGTTTCCTTTGTTTACTGAGGTTCCTCAATTATCTTTATGGAGCTCAGTGAATTTATTTGGCACTCGGTGATGCTTTTTTAGTGCTCAATTATCCTTGCTTACCAAGTTGTTTGTTTTAGTTTCCTTTTGAGGCTAACTCTTGCAATTAACTATGGTCGCAGATTTAATGCTAGTGTATATTAGAAAAAGTACCTTCATAGGGTTAGTATCATCAATAATTCAAAATAAACTCTAAATTACCACAAATAAAAATCTATTTAAGCAAATAACTAACAATTAAGCACTCTATGGATCTCTATTTAGGGTGCTAATGATAAAGCTCTCAGCAAGCCTCCATTAGTGACAGTCCTAAAATGAGAATGATAAGAAAAGCTAATAACAATGTTAGCTCCAAATTGAAATTATCTAATTAGCTCCTAGATTTTCCTTTATATCTCTAATTTGCAAGAGGTTTGATGCTATTCGCAGATTTGTGGATGATTGTTGAGTGAACTATACCTTTCTTTTATAGATTATGGTAAGGGTAGGGGGTGTAGTTGAGTTGATGATGATTGAGTTGGGGTTAAGTCCTTGGTTCCACCCTTTGGAGACAATTTAAATATTGTGTCCTCAAAGCTTGGGACAAGAAGAAAAAATGAGTGGACAAGATGCATTCTCCAAATGAGTGATTGAGATTCAATTTAGGCTTGATCCATGTGAGCTTCATCCTCAATTCCTATTGACTGAGGCTTTTTTCTCCCATGTGGTGTTGAGAGAAAATAAGAATTAATTAATTGAATTTATTTAATTGGTTTAGCCATGTGTACCCCTTGAATGGGTTGATTTAACTTAAATTGAACTATGTAATTAATTAGATTAATTCCACAACTAATTAATTTATCATAATTTATTTGATTTAAATTGATTTGATGGCTTTTGATTTTCAATTGTTTTTGGATTAAGGTTCTATTGCAATTTATATTTGATTTGATCTTGATTTGATTTAATTTCATTTAATTGTGTTGATTCTTGCCTTGATTTCTCACTTAGATGATCTTGTCCATTTTTAGGTGATTACAAATGCCCCTCTTTGAGTTGACATGTGAAGCATGTCAATTCAAAGAATGTCCTGATTTGTCTGATATAAGGTCCCAATTCTGTCGATGGTCGATCTCGATGTTCAATGTAAGATGCAGATTATGATGAAGTTCAATTGATTTGATGTCTTAATGATCGATTTTATGATAGTTCCCTGATATTGTACCTAATTTGATCTGATTCGATGTTTGATGCCCCTTTTGATTAATAAGAAAAAATATTTCTAATAAAAGATTGTGCTCTAATTTGATGGTCATCCCCCTGATTTGATGATACTGCTGTTATTTTTTATTATCCAAGTGTATGCCCCCTCAGAAATGAAATGAAATTTGATAGATGTTTGAAAAAGTTGATGGTTTACATCAGTTTGCGTTGATTAGGTCAATTTTATATTGATTTTTTATTTCATTTCTGATAATGATTTTGGATTTTTGTGATGACAAATGCCCCTGATTTGGCAGATTTCATGAAAAATTTGGGTTCCTGGGTATTTTCTGGTTAAAGATGCCCTTTTTAGGTTAAAAAGGCCTATATAAAGGGGTATTTTTTCTTTCCCGGTTGACTTTTTCTCTCTAACTCCTCTGAGCTATTGACAATGGTTATCCCAATTAGAGAGCACAAATTTGAGCGTGGTTACCAATACCATCAGCTGCCAATCCATGGACCTCCAGTAAGTGCCTGATCCTCTCAGTTTTCAAGTTAATGCATTTAATTTCAAGAAATTTTGAATTTTTCTTGCCAGAACCTTATTTGTTTGCATTTTTTACCTGAAATAGCGTGTTTAATCATTTTAATAGCGTGTTTGACCTTTTTTTAGCACTTCCTCTCTTTGAAATAGCGTGTCCAAACTTTTAATTAGTGCGTTCACATGTTAGAACTAGGGCTTGCTCCACTTTTAATTTTTTCCTTAGCGCATACAAAATCTTTAGCGCTTTTGATATTTTCATTAGCGCATCCAAAATTTTCTTTAGCGCGTTTATAATATTTTAGTGCTTTCTCCTTAGAATAGTGCTTTTGAATTTTTAAATAGCACTTTTAAACTTTTGAGTTGTGCTTTTACCAAATAGCACTTTTGAACAATAAAATAGTGCTTTTACCCTGGTAGGAAAATTTTATCAATGACTTAGTTAGTTTTCTGAATTGTTCAGCATCATTGATTAGTTGATTGCTTTAGATGATAAACCTAATTTGATAGCGAGTCATGGGATGTTAGTTTGAATCAATTGTAGTTTGAATGTTTGATTGTCCATCTAGATTTAGATGATGGGTGATGATAAATTTTCCATCCTCTCTGAATAAAATTAGGAAAATTGATTGTGGTTTGATATTTTTAAATGTTTGATTGACTTAAGGTAATTCAAAAGATAACTGATTTCAAAACTGATGTGATTTAACTTTATTTTTGTAGGCAATGCTTAAGTCACTGGTTGTTCAAGGATTATATCCCTTGCCTTTCAGTATGATCGATGACCTGAGTGCACCGGATCGTAGACATATCGGCGGATGCGGGTTGTCCTTTTTACTTGCTCTACCTCGATTCTAAGTGAAGCAGGGATTGATGACTGTTATGGCCGAGAGATGGCACTCGGACCATAAAAATTTTCACTTGTCAATGGGGGAGATGACTATCACTCCCAAGGATGTATACCGCATCCTCCGTATCCCTACCCTTGGTGATCTCATATTTTATGATCAGGTGTATGATGGTGCAATGTGTCATCAAGTATTCCAAGATCCCATGATTGGTGATGACCATATTCAGTGGTCATAATTTCATTCTTTCCCAGTTCTGCCAGTTGTATTGGGTGCCCTAATTGGCATCTTCCTCATGTCAAATCGTCAAGGTCATCAATTTGCATTTGGTTAGGGTCCTATTCTAGAGGGCTTGATGGCTCAACCATGTTGGTTTGATTGGGGGTCTTGCATTCTAGCATAACTCTATCATGAGTTGCATATAGTGATATATAGGTACTCTTTGACTTTATCTACAGGAGCTATTTTGCTACAGTTGTGGACATGGGAGAATCTCCCAGTGATGAGACCTATTGCAGCACATCACTGTGATCCGGGATGATCATTTTCCTGGATGTACAAGGGAATGATTTTGTAGGCCCACATGGACAAGCTAGATTATTGGTGATGTGTTATTGATGATGTAGATTAGGTTGTCAGGTGACCATACCTAGGATGTGAGGTGTGGCCCAAGGATGCTACAAAGCTTCCTTTCATGTTTTCCCCACGATGGATTATAGGGTGGTCACCTCATATTATTGAGAGAATTTGTTTTCATTAAGTGTTATGGTAGTATGGTCATGTACAGGGTATGCCACAGGGTTTAGCATTGTATGCCCATGTTCAGGTTGAGAGATCTCTATGGGGCTCATGGTTGATTTCAGGATAGCTTCCTAGGAGATAGAGTAGTTGGGTAATCTCCCATGGGATATGAGAGGTCATATTATTGATGTCAGGATGACATATTATTATGTAGATTGGTTCACTCGAAACCCGTTTCTAAGGTTTATAGATCCAGCTAAGAGGATATCGGGCATTGATGAGGAGTTTGATGATGGTGGTGGGGATGGAGGTGCGGATAGTGATGGTGGTAGGGGTGGTAGGATACAAGATTTTTGGGGATGACCAGGTCATTGAGCAGTCAAAGTAGGCAGATTTTTTATACCAATTATTGATGTTGCTCCCATTCCTCCTGGGGGTGGTGTTCAGATGAGGGGTCAGGGTGTGGATAGCTTGTTGCATCAAGTTGTCGTGGATTTGGCATCTAGATAGGGCCATTGTTGGGCTCGACATCAAAGGCATTTGGATGCCCAGGCTACACAAGCTTTATTAGATTAGGCTCAGGGTAGACCAGCACAGGCTCCTCCTCAGGTTCCTCCACAGGTTATCCCGTCAGTCGTTCCATAGGCTCCTCCAGCATGGGCTACTACTTCTTCTATGCCATCTTCTTCATCTTGTCCATCTTCTTCTTCTTTTTTTCCTTCTTTACTTTTTCCATCTTCATCCATGCCATCTTCTTCTATGCCATCTTATTCTATGCCTCCAACATAGACTCCTTCTACACAGGTTCCTAGTTCAGAGGCTCTAGCGGTTGCATCAGAGGTTCAAGCTTTACATTCAGATGTTTCATAGATTAGACAGTAGGTTAGTCATCTTAGCAGTATGATGTAGGCTTTCATGGCCGCTATGAGTTAGGATGGGCTACAGGCTAGTTTGAGCCACCCTCCTGATACTGGTCCTAGTCCTGATGGTGGTGATGGTGCTGGTGGCTCAGCCAATTGATCCATATTGATATGATATATTATTTATCCATTGATTATGTATATGATCTCATTTTTTATATTGAGATGTTGGACTCTATTGTATTCTTTTGATCAATTGATGTTCTTTATCTGTTATATGTTGATATTTGTTGATACTTTGATGTACTTTGATTTCCTACTATTTTATGATGATATCGTAGACTTTGATTCTCAGTTTTGATTTATGAGGATGATACCATAGACTTTGATTCTCAAATTTTATATATTTACTTTATGTGATTTCATCATGTGTTGGACCTCATTTTTCAAGCGTTTTACTATGATATGCAGATCTACATGGTTCTAACTCCTATATGCTTTGTTTTATGCTTTTCAAAATGCAGTTTTATGATATGGATGCACATATCTTATTTATGCTTATATGGTTGTCTTATGTATGACATAGAATAGATGAATGGATGAATTATGGATTTAATGATGTGATTTATGATATTTAATGCTTTATGAATGCAAATGATATATAGATGTGTTAGATGGATAATGCAATAGTTAATGCGATGTAATGATGTTTATGGATATACGAATGTATTTATTTTGATATATGAATGCAATGGATTTATGGTATGCAAATCTGATGGACTTATATGATGTAATATATAATGATTATGGATATTTAATGATTATTGATCATAAATGTTATATTTGATATAGATGAATGATGTTAATGAATATAATGCAATGATAATGCAATGAATGAATTTAAATGAATAATGCAAGGTGCAATATTAAAATGAACTAAATGATATGCACCTAATGATAAATTGAAATGATTTAATGGATGCAATATACATTAACTAATAAATGCAATGATAAATGCACTTAATTGATTGATATGAATGACTTAAAGAATGCACACTAAATGAGATGAACTTTAAAATGAATGCAACCTAATGCAATGAACTTAATAAAAATGATTTAAAGGATGAATGCAAATTAATGCACTTAATGAATTGAACTTTATGGAAGATATGAATGATGAATGAAATTTAATGCAATTAATCTAATTGAACTATAGGGTGGAAAAATATTAAATGAATGTAAGATGACATGAATCTAATGAACGCAAGTGAACTAATGGAATGCACCTTTATTTTTTTATTGTTTTTTTTTCCAACACACTCGATCACATATAGTTTTTGATGCTCATTTGATTTTTTATTTGACTACACCCCCTTTCTCTTTTTCCTTTTGCAATTTAGTTTTTGAATCTAAGAAAGGAAAATACTTTAAATGCATTTAATCTAGGATGTATGCAACTAACTGTCACTATCCATAAATTTGGAGCTTATATTCATCATTGAGCAGTTTTTGGAATCTCTATTTAGTACAACCATCACTAGTTCAACCATGATGATATGAATACTTTTTGCACCTCTTTCATTTCTTTCCCATCTCTTTTTGGTACGACTATCACTGATTGAAATCAATAATGAGAGTGTGAATACCGATTTTGTTAGATTCTATGTTGCAAGTGGATTTTGTTTTTATGATATTTAACATCAAAATATCCAAGGTATCCTTTTGCGTAAACAAACAAAAATCTTAGTTTCATCATATGTACAAGTCCTCGATGATTCTTTGATGATCACGTCCTTAGAAAAATAATACATTCTTTAAAACTTTGATTTTAAGATAGTCATTTAGAAATCCATAAAATATCATGCTTTCATCATAGCTTGTTTAGTTTAAAAACTTTCATCGATTTGCTAGAAAGACTTGATTTCATCAATCAGGTCAACACTTTAGAAAAAAAATTTCCATATTTTTCAAATCCATATTTCAAGTGTAGTTCTATCCATTTCATACTTTTCATCCAGATAAAGATAGGGTTGTGTAAGATTTTAGATCAATTTTTCATTGAGTTCAAATTGGATTGGAATAAGGATTTGATTGAGTGTTTTACTTGCGCTTTTGATAAATTGATTTGGTGAATGATTAAAATTTGATTTTGATTAATCCTTCCTCCTCTAGAGTAGACTGCCCCTAGTTTTATGTGATTTCAAAGTTGGACTTAGGACAATTTGCAGATTAGGTGACCAAAATTCTTAGGTACTTGCAAATGCAATTGTGGGGTTTTATTATGCAATATATACAAATGCTAGTGAATGCAATATTTACAAGGATGACTGCTAGGCATGCAACTGACTTGGACTTTCAATGGTGCTTCTTTACTAGGTTTTCACTGATTGAATGGATCTTGCTTTCTTTTTCTATTTTTAAAGATTTTTACTTTTTTTGCTACCAAGGCACCTATTTGCTAGGTTTTCACCAAGGTACTTTTTCTCTTTTCTGATTTTTTTTGTATTTTCTCTTTTTTTCAATTTTTTTTTTCTTTTCATATCATCAAGGCGCCTATTTGCTAGGTTTTCACCAAGACAACATATTTTTGAGGATCATATATGAATGTTTTTGGCTTTCTTCATGCTCAATTTTCCACATTTTTTGGTCTTTTCTACATTTCTGATTTGTTTGTTCTTTTCTGCTTTTCAAAAGTTTTTTATATTTTCAAGTTCTCTTTTAACTATGTACAATAAATAGGATGCTTTCCATCTGATTTTCTTTGATACTTTTTCTCTTTCTCCCTTCATCTACTTCATGTGTAGAACCTTTTTAGATGAATTCTATTGATAGGTTCTTGCAACTCCTCTCCATCACAATCAACTAGCTTATAGGTGCATGTCCCAAAAGATGAAGTGATCACAAAAGGTCCTAACCAGTTTGCTTCCCATTTCCCTTTCTTTTCTCTTTCTACTTGATTCTTGGGATTTTCTCGCAAAACTAAGTCACCTATTTGGAATGTTCTTGACTTGATTTTCTTGTTATAAGTCCTTGACATTCTATTTTGATACACTTTTAAGTGATCAAATGCTTGTTGTTGTTTCTCATCTAGCAGTTCTAGTTCATGCAACCTAGCAACCCTATAATCTTCCTCACTTATCAACCCATGTAGAGATACTCTCAAAGATGGAAGTTCTACCTCCAAAGGTAAAACTGCTTCTGCTCTAAAGACTAAGGAAAATGGTGTAGCTCATGTTGGCATTCTAATACTTGTCCTATAAGCCCACAAGGTTGGGTTTATTTTTATATGCCAATCTCTACCTAAATTGTCCATCGTTCTCTTCAATATTTTTAGGATATTCTTATTTGTTGCTTCTGCTTGTCCATTACCTTGGGGGTAATATATTGATGAGGAGTGATGTATCATGTGAAACTTTGTGCATAACTCCTTTAAATCCTTATTTTTTAAGTGCTTGGCATTATCTATTATGATGGCATGAGGTACACCATATCTACAAATTATGTGATTGAGAATGAACAATGATATTCTTTTTCCTATAGCAGTTGATAAGGGTATGACTTCCACCCATTTGGTAAAGTACTCTATTGTAGTGATAATGAATTTATGACCATTTGAGGATGGTGGATAAATCATTCCTATTAAGTCTATACCCCATTAATAAAACAGCCAAGGTGTAGTCATGGGATTAAGCTCTTGTGCGGGCACATGCATCAAGCTCCCATGATATTGTCACTTTCTACAAGTTATAGCAAAGTGACAAGCATCTTTCTCCATCGTAGGCCAAAAATATCCTATCCTAAGAAGTTTCTTAGCTAGGGTTAAACCATTTGAATGCAACCCAAAAATCCCCTCGTGAATTTCTTGTAAGGCTATATCTGATTCCTCTTTCTCTAGGCATCTTAGAAGCATTCCATCTAGACTTTTTTGATACAATGTATTGGATATTAAGGTATAATGAGACGCTTGGTGTATGAAGCTCTTCTTTTGATTCCCAGTTTGGCCCATGGGTAGGATTTGATCTTTTAAGTAGGTGTAAATGTCTCCATACCAAGGTGATTCATGTCTAGTTAGCAAAAAAATGGTATGAGGATGGGTAAGAACAAATACAGGTTGCTCAACTTCTTCTACCATGAATTCATAACTGGCACTTTAATATGGTATTTGTAGAAGTGATGCCAAAGTTTCCATTGCATATGTTTCTTTATTCTTCTCTCTTGGGACTTGCTCAAATGTGATGAGAGTGAAATATTTTTTGAGATTCTCAACCATTTTTTGTAAGGTATCAACTTTTCATCTTTAGTGATATATTCATCATTGATTTGATTGATAACCAGTTGTGAATCTCCATAGACTTGTAGTTCTATCAGTTTCCATTATAATGCTAGTTTTATCCCAATGACCAATGCTTCATATTCTTCTATATTATTTGTGCATGGGAATAACAACTTGTATGATTTTGGAATGGTAGATCCTTGAGGAGTAATCAAAAGTATGCCTACTCCTGATCCATGTTGTGTATAGGAACCATCAAAATATAGTTGCCATGTTTTTTCTTCAACATTCACAATTTCAGAATCTGGAAATTCCACTTATATTGGATGGTCATCTTGTAATGGTGATTCCACTAATTGATCAGCTATGACTTGGCCCTTGATAGATTTATGATCCACATATTCTATGTCAAATTCTCTTAGCACCATGGCCCATTTGGCTAGTCTTTCATTCAATGTTGTTTTCCTAAGAAGATATTTTAAGGGATCTATCTTTGCAATGAGTCGAATCTTGTGGGACAACATGTAGTGGCGCAATTTTTGGGAAGCAAAAAATATAGCCAAACATTCTCTTTTGATGAAGGTGTATTTCAACTCATATTTTACCAAAGTCCTATTGATGTAGTATATGGCCTTTTCTTTTCCTGATTCATCTTCTTGTGACAAGAGTGCCCCTAATGAATGTTCAGTCGTTGAAATGTATAGAATCAAAGGCTTGCCTCTTATAGGTGGCATCAAAGTTTGAGGGTTCACTAGATATTTCTTCAACAAGTAGAAGGCTTCTTCACATTTCTCATCCCATTTGAAAACTATGTCCTTATGAAGGATTTGAGTAAAATTATGGCACTTTTCTACTAATTGAGAGATGAACCTTTGAATAGATTAGATCCTTCCTTGAAGAGACCTCATCTAACTTATGTTTCTAGGTGCTTCCATTTCCATGATGGCTTTGAATTTAGCGGGGTCCACCTCTATTCCTTTTGCTAAAATAATGTACCCTAGTAGCTTTCCTGATTGAACACCAAATGCATACTTCTTCAGATTTAGCCTTACTTTGAATTGTTCTAATCTTACAAATATTTTATCTAATATGGGTAGATGTTCATCTCTTGAATGAGATTTAGCAAGTATATCATCTACATAGTCCTCCATGAACTTGTGCATCATGTCATGAAATATTGTTGTCATAGCTCTTTGATAGGTCACTCGAGCATTCTTTAGACCAAAAGACATAACATTCCAATAGAATGTCCCCCATGCGCATGTAAATGTTGTTTTGTCTTGATCTTCGAGTGCTCTTTTTATTTGATTATAGCCACTAAACCCATCCATAAGAGAAAACATTGAATGTCCTACTGTTAGATCTATGATGGCGTCTATGCTTGGTAACAGAAAGTCATCTTTAGGACATGAAAGATTGAGATCTCTAAAGTCTTTGAAAATTCTGATGGACTTGTCTACTTTTGAAACTGGCACAATGTTTGAGATCCATTGGGCATAATCAATGGCTCTTATAAACCCAACTTTCAGAAATTTTTCCAACTCCACTTTTACAAGTAAAGCTATGTGTGGATGCATCTTTCTTAATTTCTGCTTTACTGGTTTTACTCCTTCTCTTATGTTCAAATGATGCATGATTAAATTTGGATCCAATCTTGGCATATCATCATATGACCATGCAAAATTGATTTGTTTTTGTTTGAAAATTTTAATGAAGTCCTTTCTTTCCTCACTAGATAGAGATGCTACTAAGTGTATGATCCTTGGCTCTGATTCTGATCCAATATTTACTTTTTCTGTTGGCTCAATCAAGATAGGATATCTTTCTTCATAGTGCTCGAGTAAAGTATCCAAACTCCCTTCCTGAGGTTCCTCTATTGTGTTTTCACCTTTGGAATCATCCTTTATTTCTTTCTCTTTTTTATCTAATGTTGCCACAATGTGGTTTTCAACATTAGATTCTTTCCATTTTTTGTTTTTTTGTTTTTTTCATTTTTTATTGAATTAGGAGTTTGGATACTTTCCTTTGCCACTCCTTGATATTCCATGGTAGAAGAAGGTTCAACCCCATTTAGGTATTGGGACACCAAGTTATCATTCAAAAAATGTTGGGAGGATGGTATGTTCAATGGAATCCCATTCAATTAATTATGGATAGATGAGGGTCAAAGGATCAATGTTTTGGTTTAGGCCAATAGTGTTTAGGGACATGACTTTGTTTGAAGGTTTGAATATTGTATCATGTAAGTCTATAACATGTGCCTCTTCAAGATGTTCTAGAGAACTAGGGTCAAAATCCTCCTCACTAGAATCCTCTAAGGTTTCCGTTGGGTAGAAATCTCATGGATTAAACCTAATGTTAGATTCTTCCATAGAAAGTCTCCATGATGGTACATAGGGTTCTCCTACCCATTTATTTATTTCAATTTCTTGAATTGGTACATTATCTAAGACCACTTGTCTTGAGCTTGAGGCTTGATTCTGATTTGATTCTAAGATTGATTCTTTCCCTTTGCTAGGAGTGTAAGTATGAATGACATCAATACCTTTATCTTGACATGATTCATTTGACAATGTATCCCATTCCCAATCATTCAAGTCTTCATCACTATGCGACTCTAATTTTAATATTTATCATAGACCTTAGGATAGTGCTTTTGAGTATACCCTTGTTCTAGGTACCCTAATCATGTCTTTTCTTTGCTATCTCTCCACATCATTTCAATGGGTTCAATGAGTCCTTTGTTTCTTGTTCCTAAAGGTCCTTGTCCTTTGTATCCCATTTTCTGCATAATTTGAAATCCTTTCCCATATTGATGTGTGGGAATGCTTATATTTTATATGTGCTTCTCATGGGTACTTGATTCTTAATCCTTGTATAACCAGTTTAGGATTTCATTATCTTCTTCCTCCATGAATGAAGATGTATTAGCCCTCAAAAAGTAATCATTATATTTATGAGGTAGATTAGATAGCTTTCCACATGATTTTGGAGATAAAGGTAGATCCATCATGGATAAGGAGTATTCACCTACTCCCTTTTATTTGATTTGACATTGTTTCTCAAAGTTTTTCATCATATAGTCCATTTTTTGGTAATGAGCCTCCTTGGTGTAGATTTGAATGGATCTATCTTGGTCTTCTTTCTTTGTCTCAAGAGTACTCACCTCGCTAACCTTTTTTTTTCCTTTTATCAATGTAGCTAGGTTAGTAGGAGTTTGGATATTTTCAACAACAACTTCTTATATTTCTTCTTTTTATTTTCCCTTTAAATATGGAAGATCTTTAGAGCTTTTTCCTTTCTCTATTCTTTGGGATATGGACCCTTCTGTATTATGTGGAACTAAGGAATCATTGATAGGCTTCATGTTGTTACAATATTGAAAGGGGTTTGAGTCCCTGCTTACCATGATATCTTGTCCTAGATAGGGGAATTTAAGACATTGATGGTAGGTCGACGGCATGGCTTGCATTTCATGAATCCACAGCCTCCCTAATAAGATATTGTAAGTCAACTTTAAGTCAAGGACTTCACAAATGGTTTGTTTCTGCATTGGACCAACTCTAATAGGAAGTGCTATGACCCCTTTGGAAGCTCTTTCTTCATCATCGTAGGCTTGTATAGTTATCTTTTTCTTTGGGTGAATAGCCTCCTCAGAAAATCCTAAGGCTTTTACCAAGTTTAGGGTACAAATATTCAAGTTGGTCCCTCCATCAATAAGGACTCTTTTCAATCTATGCTTATGAATCAGGACCTCTATATGCAAAGGCAAGTTTTGTGGGTGATTTAATGGCACGTCATCTTGCTCTAAAAAGGATAGGAAATGAGGTGCAATAAGATGTCCCACCATGTTTTGAAATTTGTCTGCCTCAAAATTTAGAGGTACATTCGTCTCTACCAAGGCTTTTTCTAGAATCTCCTTGTGAGTTGGTGAGAGTTTGAGTAGTTCTAGAATAGAGATCTGAGCAGGGGTTCATTGTAATTGGTCTACCAAATTATATTATTTTGATTATGAAGATGAGTTTGATTTGGTAGAACAATCATTGGAGCATTTCTAGGTAGAGTAATTTTTTATGCTTGCCCCCTAGTTACAACATTAGATGTTTCTCCCCTTGGCTTCTCCTTTACCACGATAACATTTATGGTATTTTCATCACAATCCAAAGTATTAATGATGTTATCATAGATATGAGAAAAGTTGACTTTCTCATTACCTCTTTTATTATTTTGATTGGTATTTAATGACTCGCCCTTTTTGTGGTTTAGGAAAGGATTTTTGAAGGCCATATAATATTCATTGTTTTGGGGCCCTTCAACCTTTATCATCCCATCATCAATTAGGTCTTGCACAAGGTGTTTCAATTTCATGCATTCATTAGTTTTATGACCCTTATTACGATGATACTCACAATGGTGAGAATCATTCCACCAATTCAGCTTAACTTGGGGTTCATATGGTCTTAACTAAGGTAGAGTAATGATCTTGTTAGCCACCAAAGTCCTTAAGGCATTTTCCAATGGCTCACCTAGAAAGGTGAATTTCCTCTTTTGATATGTGGAAAAGTAAGGTTTAGGCTTGTTGACATTAGCATTATTGAATGGATTATTATTGGCAATGTTGTTGTTGTTGGAATTGGCATTATTAAAAGGAGCTTTATTAGTCTAATTGACATTGTATGTTGAATTCGATCCACTTGATAAATTAAATGGGGTAGCCTTCAAGTTGTGGGCTTCCACAACTCCATCATTCACAATATTTTTGTTATTATTCTTCAACCATAGTTTAGGTTTGTGATTGTGATTGTTGGCTCCTTTATTATTGGTATAATTAGATATATAATGATTATTATTAGTATTGGTATAGGTTTTATTATCTTTGAACAATTTTATCTCTCCCCTTTTGACCAATACATCTTCAATATAAATCCCATTCTCAATAGGTTTTTCAAATGTAGGGGGACATTGAAGTTGGAGCCTATAGTTCATCTCCATATTTAAATTTTTCATAAACATTTCCATTTTCTCCTTTTCGAGGATACTTCATGGATATCTTGCAAAAACTATCCATTTTTTAAGGAACCCTAAGAAAGATTCACCATCCTTTTGTTTTGTATCACATAGTTTGAGCATGGTAATCTCATGTTCGATGTTATAAGAATAATGGGTTAAAAATTTAGAGGCTAATTCCTCAAATGTCTTTATCCCTTGAGAAAGTTTGGAGAACCATTACATGGCTTGACCCCCTAAACTTCTTGGAAAAAGTCTCATTAAGTATGTGGTGTTATGCATAAATTAAATGCTTAAAGCACAAAACTCTCTAAGGTGATCCTATGGGTCTTATTTACCCATGTATTTATGATACTTAGGAACTATTGTATTGATAGGAAAAGGTACCATAACTAAGCTTTTGTCAAAAGGGAATGGACACAAGGCCTCGATAGATAATGGCTTAGGTTCAATGACCTTTTTCATTAAATCGATCTGTGCTTGGAACATGTCCAATTGTTGTGTCATAGAACTCATCGATTTTTCATCTTCTTTATTTCTCTTAAGTTGATCCACATCATAATCATGTGGAAGCTTTATCCCTGCTTGGGCTAGATTTAGGAAAAATTTCTCCCTATCCCTATCTATTAGTTTGTCCATGACTTCAAGAAAGTCCTTATCTTTAGCCACTCTATTAGCTCTTTCTTCAAGTGTTTCTTTAGGCTCTTGGTTAGCATTATTTATATTATCATTATTTCCTCCATGATGGTAATTGTGAAATGTGGAGTTTCTATCCATTAATTCAAGTCTCTTTTCAAATAGATTTGGGAGACTATCCCCTTGGTCGTGATTGTTGAAAGGACTTTGATATTCAAATTCGGGGACCTCTTTTGCAATGCAAGTGTCATCTTCTTGTAAAGATAATTTGAGTTTGTGAGAGCGTGTAGAAACTGGCATTCAACAAGGTTTGATTTCGAATTGATTCCCCAATTTTGTAATTGCTTGTATTTATGAAGAGATTTAAAAATATAAGATGAATTTTCAAATGGATATCTCTTACTTGTTGTATGTATTTTTCAAACAAAAGAAATCACAAGTACAGTTGTTCATTTTAACCCTCTACACAAAAAGTGTTTGAAATTTCAAGGATGTTATCATAGATTTTTGCACAAAAAGACACTTTAAGCAATCTACCTAGATCAAGATTTGGTTCGTAAACATGGCTCTATAAGGTATTCTTTGCTAAGTTAACAAGGTATTTAATCAAGATTCCATTCAAAATGGATATTAAACTTTCATCCTTCAAGTATATTAAGAGGTTTCCCACCACCGGTATGTCAGAGTTTTGTGCAATCTTGAAGGACTACACGAGGAAGTTCAAAAATTTAACACCCTTTTGTCACACACCCCATTAAGGATGCATGTATTTTATTTTAGAGTGGGTAATATTATCACAAAAAAGGTGATTGTATCCCACTTTGGGCTATCCCTCTCACCGGCCTTGTTAAGGAAAATCTCAGGAGGCAAGCCCACTATAGATCTAGCATGTTCATTTGAAAGCAATAAAGTGGAATAAACAATAATAGGCTTCTTTAATTACTAGATTTTGAAATTGACAAAGCCACAATTTAAGCAAAAAAAAAATGACTAAGTTTGAGGCGTACCTTCAATCGAAGATAGCTAAGGCTAGGGGCATTTATGATGAATTTTTCATTTTTATGCTCACCTAGTGGGGATCGTTCCTTTCAACTCACTTCTCCTCTAACAAGTTAGTCAACACAACTAGCCAAAATGAAGAAAATAAAAGTAAAATTGAATCTAAGCCTTATTTATCAAATTTTAGCGAAACTTGATTAAGGTGAGTAAATCTAATTTAATGATATGAACTTTTCTTTATATGCTTCTACAACTTTTAAGCACTATTCATATACCTTTCTTTCTTGCTGAGAATATTCCAAAACCAACTTGATGTGTGCAATATTCTCCTCTTTGATCCTTTTTGTCAAAGCTTTTCCCTCACTGTTGAATCTGGTCTCTGGTTTTTTTATTCTTTTATGACCAATCATCCTGCAGACACAAAAAAAATATTTCCTGCAAATTAGATTCTAGTAATTTTCAATTTAATCAAAAGTGCTATAGAATCTATTGAAAGTGCTATTCAAATGTTCAAATGCGTTGTGGATCGGATTAAATGCATTGTAGAAAAATTTAAAAGCCTTGAAATAGAATTTAAAAGCACTGAAAAACTTAGCAAATGTGTTAAGAAAATAGTAAAAGCACTAGAGAATTATGCAAACACGCTAGCTAGTCAAGGAAAAAGTGTTGAAAGAAGATTAGACAAATGATAGAAGGAATTAAAAGTGTTGAAACTCCCTGTAAAGGTGCAACACTTTTTCATAGATGTGTTGTTTTAGATCTCAAAAGAGCTGAAGAAACTGGTAAAAGCATTGTAGAAAGGATCAAATGCGCTATTTCACCTACAAAATAGAGAAGAAAACAAGATTTGCAAGAAAAATTTTACTTCTCCAAATTTATAAATTTATGAGGCCTAAGGCCCCACGGTGGGCACCATTTTGTGTACTAGAAAAAGTACATCAATAGGGTTAGTATCATCAATAATTCAAAATAAACACTAAATTACCACAAATAAAAATCTATTTAAGCAAATAATTGACAATTAAGCACTCTATGGATCTCTATTAAAGGATGCTAATGATAAAGCTCTCAGCAAGCCTCCATTAGTGACAGTCCTAAAATGAGAATTATAAGCAAAGATAATAACAATGTTAATTCCAAATTGAAATTATCTAATTAGCTCCTAGATTTGCCTTTCTAGCTCTAATTTACAAGAGGTTTGATGCTATTCTCAGATTTGTCAATGATTGTTGAGTGAATTATGTTGGAAACTACAATTGAAGCAATTGTTGTGTTGTCATTGATGTCAAAACCTTAACTGGTAAGACTACTACTACTTAGGAAATTACTATATCTATTTGAGTGTTGCTAAGGGGATAGGCAAGGTTGGTAACAATAGCACCTAAGGAAAGGTTGAGTTATCCTGTTGGCAAAAAAATTTGTGGATGATATTATTTTTGGTGGACAAGATGCTTTGTGTAAAATATTTTCAAATGAAATGAAAATTGAATTTGAAATGAGCATGTTTGGTGAGATCAAATTCTTTGTTGGTTTACAAGTATATCAGATGAAGAAAGGAATTTTCATTACACAGTCTAAGTATGTTAATGAAATATTGAAAACTTTTGGGATGGAAGATTATAGACCAGTGAGTACTCCTATGGCTACTAAACAAAAGTTATCTAAGAATGATAATGTTGCAGAAGTGAACCAAAATTTGTATAGATCCATGATTGGAAAATTGTAGTATGTTGTACATAGTAGACCAAATATTGCACTAGCTGTTGGGATTGTGGCAAGATTCTCTTCCAATCCTAAGGAAACACACATAATGGCTATGAAAAGAATTATGAGATACTTGAAAGGGAGTGTTGACTATGGGCTATATTACAAGAAGGGTGAAATATTTGAACTAAGAGTATATACAAATGTTGATTGGGTAGGAAATGTAGATGACAGAAAGAGTACTAGTGGTGGAGCTTTCTTTCTTGGATAGAGATTAGTCTCCTAGATGAGCAAGAAGCCAAATTGCATTTCCCAATCTACTATTGAAGCCAAGTATGTTGCCACTGTAGTAAACTATTCAAATTTGGTATGGATAAAACAATTTTTGGTAGGCATGAAAGAAGAAATCACTGAACTTGTTGTTATTTTCTATGAAAACACAAGTGCTATCAACATTTCTGAGAATCCAGTGGTGCATACCAAGACCAAGCACATAGCAATCAAGTATCAGGGTATGTGCAAGATCATAAGGGGCCAAAGGTTGGCGATGTGAAAACTATTCACTTTTCACTCATCCAAAAGTGCATGAAAATGCTTGTTGACTTTTGAGTAGGCCTGGGTGTTAGTACAACTAGGAAAACTTGACACCAAAGCACAAGCCAAATCAAGTACCTGATATTACCAGGTACCTGATAACTGTGGCATAAATCTGAAACCCATGAGCCCTTTTCTTCATTTCTTTCCACATTTTCCCTTGCTAAAACGGCTTGATATATCATATACCCGATATATTTTTGGGTATCTGATTTGGGCAACAACAAATTTGACTCCCAACATATTTGGTAAGTAGATTTTTTGTTTATTTTGATTATTTTATTTAATTTTCATGCCAAATGTTGTTTTTTTTGTTGAAATAGGGTTTTCTATTCATATTTGTAATACTATATGAAATTAGATTGAAATTTAGATTTATTTTTTATTTAATCAAGCATGGCTGACAATAATGAAGAAATAACCCTCCCACACCAAATAACAATCTCAAAAATAATCCCTCGTGTCAAAACCCTCGATCTGTAGAAGATTTGATACAAGATAATTTGAACACAATACGAGGTTTCCAAAACACATATCAAAATATACCTACATTAGATCCCATGCTTGCCACACTAAATACAATTGTTGAAATTATTGACACACTCACATAGCAACATAATGCTGCTCTTCATTGGCATGATGATATGCACGCCCAATTTGATGACGGGCTTGACCGTGATGGGAATGCGGCCCTTAATATAACCAAGGAAGATATAGCCACCCTTTTTGTCAATCTTAAAACCAGAATACCAGTTGACCCCAAAAAGCCCAAATTATCGATAAAATGGTGCACAAATGAAGCAATGCGCACAAACTTTTGGGATCACCAGTGGATGGTTTTTTATAAACCACCCCATAGCAATTTGGAGGTCCCATTTTATTTCATAAAAAAATTGTATGCTGAGTTTGTGCTTGGTCACCATGTTGATTATTGGAGTATGAGGCCCAACATGGGCGCAGGCAGAGGAGCTCCTTAGACTAGGCCATCTACCCAGTGCAAAAAGGCCACTACCTTTGTCCCCCCCACTGATGTCGCACCCCCTCCTCGAGTGCAGAATCCCCATATCATTGCAGAGGCTTCCTCATAGGCTATTAGGGCCATTCATTTACTAAGTGATCAGTTGATCATGTAGACCAAGTCAGTGTTTCCTCCTAGTGTGGATGATGCTAGCACATCGACATCTCATCGAAGTTCACATGTATGCGAACCCCATATTTGCATTATATGCAAGAATATGTGCCTCGGACCACTTACTAATGCATCTACATCTCATGAGAGTGCTCGGGAGGTGTACACAGAGCCATTGACTCCTGTTGATACGGTAAGAGTAAACATTATAAATAAATTTGTCACATGACTTATTTAATTTAAAAATAATTTATTTATTTAGATTAGTTTTAATGATTGCATGCACTTATGTATATATATTTTTTCCATTTATGTTCAGTCGATGACACAGGAGGAGGTGAGACAGGTGGATGAGTCCACACTTTCAACCATTTCATTTGGCCTTGATGACTATACGGTATATTATAAATTATGTACCCATTAGTTATTTTTTATATCATTTGGTGTACATGCTTAAATCTCTACCAATTAGAGTAATGAAATTCACACATTTACTTATATATTGTCATCTGATTATGTTATTGCAGGGTACAACCGATGTCAGTGGGGGGCACGAGGGGGTTCCTTCATCAAGTGTCGACAAAGGAAAGGTAGTTAATTGTTTAAGATTAATTATGCATGCACATGTATGCCACTTGGGTGTAGTAATAAATATTTTACTTAAACTTTATTGTATAGGGTGTGGCTATTGATGATGTCCCAATAGTTTTTCAGGAGTGTAGGGTTACAGGCATCTCGATTCGGAGTGATAGCCTGATTGTACGTAGACTTTTACATATTGTTATTTGTATTTTGTAACTAGGGTTGCTATGATGAAGTACATTTATATATAATTGACAATCTTTTTACTCTCATAGGTTACTCCAAGTGTGAGGGAGGGCCCACGGGAATCTTTTGTATCTTTGTTGACCTAGCCCACCATTCTAGAGGAGGGATCATCAGATGTAAGTTTTAATTTTAGTTCAATCAATTTGTAATTTTATTATGCTATCATCCTATTTTGTAGATTTATTACTCTATGTTGCACCACTCTACTAATCTCAATATTGCAAATATATATTTATAGGTCACAGTTGGTATTGTTGGCATGGTCCCTTCGCTACATAGGACTTATGCTAAGACACCTGATCGTGGTAGGCAACTGAGAGACCAGGTACAAATATTTGTATTCAGTTATAATTTTAATTAAATTATTATTTGAATTATGAACTCTATATATATATATATATATATATATATATATATATATATATATATATAGATATAGATATATATATATATATATATAGATATATATATATATATATATATATATATATATATATATCTGTGTGTGTGTGTGTGTGTGTGTGTGTGTGTACAAATCATATAAAGTAAGAAATCTAACTTGGGTTTGAACTCATTTTTTATGTAGGATCAATCAGAGCCCAACACTTCTTCAAAGAGGCTACATTTTGATGATCCCCCTATAGCATAGGAAGTAGTTTTAGTTTTGTGGTCATTTAGAGATGTCACTCAGCACATTTTGAGATGGCATATATGCCACATTGTACACCTTAAAACATTGATTTTGTAGACATTTTGAAATGGCATGTGCCATATTTGTATATGGACATACTTTTCATACATTTGATACTTTGTATATATAGAACATGTTCATTTATATGTTATATTTGTGTCATCTTTTGTATATACATATTTATTATTCATGTTTATGGAATTGAATAGTGAATTTATATCTTGACTATGATTATCATTATGATTGAAATTATATCTTGTTGAAGTTACATTTGTTTTTCTTTACTCTGGAATACCCTATTCATAGATCTTATTATGTATGAGGTTTAACTTTTATAGATTTCCTATGTTCTTATGTTTCATACCATTATATATACTCACTTGAGCCACTTAGTACTACATTGTTTGAATACTATGTATATACTCACTGTGAATATAACTTATCATATTGGGGTCACTTGAGCCATAGAAGATCGCTGCCCAATCATGCTTAGTGCACCTTGGGGTCACTTGGATCAAGCGTGGTCGCGAGCCTTCTACTAACTCCGTGGGCAAAATGAGGTTGTCACTAGAATTTACCTGGCCAACCAGAGTCGATGGAGTAGATGGTTCGATGCAATGTTAGATGGTTTGAAAGATATGCTACTGAGCCACTTTCAATTGATCCCCTCTACAAGTTTTGGCATCGACTGAGATCATCTTGCCAAATGCAAATGAAGTTGAATCACCCAAAATTGAGAGATGTTATTATTGACCTCAAAAACACAATCCCATAGCACCTGATGGTTTGTTGATACCTCTCACGAGCTCTGAGATATGACCCATGAAAGATCACTGCCCAATCATGCTTAGTGCACCTTGGGGTCACTTGGGTCGAGCGTGGTCGTGAGCGTTCCCGTGACTCCATGGGTGGAATGGGGTTGTCACTAGCATTTACCCAGCCAACTAGAGCCAATGGAGTAGATGGTTCGAGGCCAGGTTAGATGGTTTGAAAGATACACTGCTGAGCTACTTTCAACTGACCCTCACTACAAGTTTTAGCATTGACTGAGATCCCCTTGCCAAATGCAAATGAAGTCAAATTGCCCAAAACTGAGAGAGTTTATAGTAGACCATAGAAACATGATCTTGTAGCCCCTGATGGTTTGTCGATACCTCTCACGAGCTCTAAGATATGAGCCACGGAAGATCACTACCCAATCATGCTTATTGCACCTTGGGGTCACTTGGGTCGAGCGTGGTCGCGACTGTTCCCGTGACTCTGTGGGAAAAATGGGGTTGTCACTAGCATTTACCCAGCCAATCAGAGCTGATGGAGTAGATAGTTAGATGCTAGGTCAGACTGTTTGAAAGATATGCTTCTAAGCTGCTTTCAACTGACCCTCACTACAAGTTTTGGCATCGACTGAGATCGCCTTGCCAAATGCAAACAAAGTCGAATCACCCAAAATTGAGAGAGGTTATAGTAGACCTTAGAAACATGATCCCATAGCACCTAACGGTTTGTTGATACCTCTCATGAGCTCCAAGATATAAGCCCCAGAATACCGCTGCCCAATCGTGCTAAGTGCACCTTGGGGTCACTTGGGTCGAGCATGGTTGCGAGTGTTCCCGTGACTCCATGGGTAGAACAGGGTTGTCACTGGTGTTTACCCAACCAATGAAATCTGATGGAGTAGATGGTTTGATGTCAGATCAAATGGTTTGAAAGATATGTTGATGAGTCGCTTTCAACTGACACTCACTGTAAGTTTTGGCATCGACTGAGATCGCATTGCCAAATGCAAACAAAGTTGAATCACCCAAAACTAAGAGAGGTTATTATAGACCTTAGAAACATGATCTCAGAGCCCCTAATATTTTGTCAATACCTCTCATGAGCTCTAAGATATGAGCCCCAAAAGATCACTGCCCAATCATGCTTAGTGCACCTTGGGGTCACTTGGGTCAAGCGTGGTCATGAGCTTTCCTGTGAATCTGCGGGTGGAACAGAGTTGTCACTGGTGTTTACCTGGCCAACCAGAGCTAATGGAGTAGATGGTTTGATGCTAGGTCAGGCAGTTTGAAAGATACGCTGCTAAGCCGCTTTCAACTAACCCTCACTGCAAGTTTTGGCATCAACTGAGATCACCTTGCCAAATGCAAAAAAACTTGAATCACCCAAAATTGAGAGAGGTTATTGTAGACCTTAGAAACATGATCTTGTAACACCTAAATTCTTATTGATACCTCTCATGAGCTCTAAGATACAAGACCTGGAAGATCACTGCCCAATCATGCTTAGTGCACCTTATGGTCACTTGGGTTGACCGTGGTCGCGAGCTTTCCCGTGACTCCGTGGGTGGAATAGGGTTTTCACTAGCATTTACATGGCCAACCAAAGCTGATGGAGTAGATGGTTCAATGCCAAGTCAGATGGTTTGAAAGATATGCTACTAAGCCACTTTCAACTGACCCTCACTGCAAGTTTTGGCATCGACTAAGATCGCCTTGCCAAATGCAAATGAAGTTGAATTGCCCAAAACTGAGAGAGGTTATAGTAGACCTCAGAAACACAATCCTGTAGCACTTGACATTTTGTCGATACCTCTCATGAGCTCCAAGATACAAGCCCCAGAAGATTACTACCCAATCATGCTTAGTGCACCTTGGGGTCACTTGAGTCAAGCGTCATCATGAGCTTTTATGCGACTTCGTGGGTGGAACAGGGTTGTCACTGGCATTTACCTGGCCAACCAGAGCCGATGGAGTAGATAGTTTGATGCCAGTTTGGATGGTTTGAAACATACGCTACTGAGCCACTTTCAACTGACCCTCACTGCAAGTTTTAGCATTAACTAAGATCATGTAGCCCCTAACAGTTTGTCAATACCTCTCATGAGCTCCGAGATACAAGCCCCAAAAGATCACTGCCCAATCGTGCTTAGTGCACCTTGGGGTCACTTGGGTCAAGCATGGTTGCGAGCTTTCCCATGAATCTGTGGGTGGAATGGGGTTGTCACTGGCATTTACCCAGCCAACTAGAGCTAATGGAGCAGATGGTTTGATGCCAAGTCGAAAGGTTTGAAAGATATGCTATTGAGCCGCTTTCAACTGACCCTCACTGCAAGTTTTGGCATCGACTGAGATCACCTTTCCAAATGCAAATGAAATCAAATCGCCCAAAACTAAGAGAGGTTATTTCAGACCTTGAAAACATGATCATGTAGCCCCTTATGATTTGTTAATACCTCTCATGAGCACCAAGATACGAGCCCCAGAAGATCGCTGCCCAATCGTGCTTAGTGCACCTTGGGGTCACTTGGGTCAAGCGTGGTCGCGAGCATTCTGGTGACTCTGTGGGTGGAATGAGGTTGTCACTAGCATTTACTTGGCCAACCAGAGTTGATAGAGTAGATGGTTTGATGCCAGGTTAGATGGTTTGAAAGATATGCTGTTGAGCCGCTTTCAACTGACCCTCACTACAAGTTTTGGCATCGACTAAGATTGCCCTGCCGAATGCAAATGAAGTCGAATCACCCAAAACTAAGAGAGGTTATTGTAGACCTGGGAAACATGATCCTGGAGCCCCTAATGTTTTTTTGATACCTCTTAGTAGCTCTGAGATACAAGCCCCAGAAGATCGCTGCCCAATCGTGCTTAGTGCACCTTGGGGTCACTTAGGTCGAGCGTGGTCACAAGCGTTCCTATGACTCTGTGGGTAGAATGGGCTTGAAAATGGCATTTACTTGACCAACCAGAGCTGATCGAGCAAAATATTTGATGCCAAGTTGGATGGTTTGAAACAAATGTTGCTGAGCCGCTTTCAATTGACCCTCACTGCAAGTTTTGGCATCAACTGAGATTGTCCTGCCAAATACAAATGAAGTCGAATCGCCCAAAATTGAGAGAGGTTATTGTAAACCTTAGAAACATGATCTTGTAGCCCCTAATGGTTTGTTGATACCTCTCATGAGCTCTGAGATATGAACCCTGGAAGATCTCTACCCAATCGTGCTTAGTGCACCTTGGGGTCACTTGGGTCGAGCGTGGTCATGAGTGTTCCCGTGACTCCATGGGTGGAAAGGGGTTGTCACTAGTGTTTACCCAGCCATCTAGAGCTAATGGAGTAGATGGTTTGATGCCAGGTTAGACGGTTTGAAAGATATGTTGTTGAGCCGCTTTCAACTGACCCTCACTGCAAGTTTTGGCATCGACTGAGATCGCCTTGCCAAATGCAAATGAAGTTGAATCACTAAAAACTGAGAGAGGTTATTGTATACTTTGGAAACATGATCCTATATCCCTTAACAATTTTTCAATACCTCTAATGAGCTCCAAGATATGAGCTCTAAAAGATCACTGCCCAATCATGCTTAGTGCACCTTGGGGTCACTTGGGTCGAGTGTGGTCACGAGTGTTCCGGTGACTCCATGGGTAGAATGAGGTTGTCACTAGCATTTACCCAGCCAACCAGAGCCAATGGAGTAGATGGTTCAATGCTAGCTTAGACCATTTTAAAGATATTTTGTTGAGCCACTTTCAACTGACCCTCACTACAAGTTTTGGCATCGACTGAGATTGCCCTGCCAAATGCAAACGAAGTCAAAAACTAAGAGAGGTTATTGTAGACCTTAGAAACATGATCCTATAGCCCCTAATATTTTTTCAGTACCTCTCATGAGCTCTAAGATACGAGCCCTGAAACATCGCTGCCCAATTGTGCTTAGTGCACCTTGGCGTCACTTGGGTCGAGCATGGTCGCGAGCATTCCAGTGACTCTGTCAAAAGAATGGGGTTGTCACTAGCATTTACCCAGCCAACCAGAGCTAATGGAGAAAATGGTTCAATGCTAGCTTAGATGGTTTGAAACATACGCTGTTGAGCCGCTTTCAACTGACCCTCACTGCAAGTTTTGGCATCGACTGAGATTGCCCTGCCGAATGCAAAAAAAGTCAAATCACCCAAAACTAAGAGAGGTTATTGTAGAGCTTGGAAACGTAATCCCATAGCCCCTAATAGTTTTTTGATACCTCTCATGAGCTCTGAGATACAATCCCTGAAAGATCTCTTCCCAATTGTACTTAGTGCACCTTGGAGTCACTTGGGTCGAGCGTGGTTGCAAGCGTTCCTGTGAATCCGTGGGTGGAACGGGGTTGTCACTGGCATTTACCCAGCCAATCAGAGCCGATGGAGCAAATAGTTTGATGCTAGGTCAAATGGTTCAAAAGATAGACTACTAAGCTGCTTTCAACTAACTATTAGTGGTATGTTTGAAATTTGAACTATGAAACTAATCATGATTAAGCTTGTGAAATTTCAACTGTGAAGCTTATTATGTTTGAGGTTTAACTTTTATAGATTGTTTGAAATGATAAAAAATAATATCCTTAAAGAATTATAAACAACACTCAAACATGTAAGAATTCAAACCATGCAAATGACATAATTAAATGACATGTAAGATCCCTTCTTGGCACTATTGGCCACCCATACATGATTTTGGTCATAAGTCCTTATCAAGAGTTTTAGGACATTTAAATTTTAAATCAAATTGATTGTTACAAATTTCCATTATAGGCTTCAAAAGATCTCAATTAACCATTAAGGATCCTTTTGTCCTTCTATCTCTAATTGGATCCATGGTGATCATAGGCATCTTCATAGGTGCTCCTGCACAAGTTACAATCCACATACAAAACCAAGTTTATTGAGTCAAAATACAATCTAAGAAAGGTGAAATTAATGTATTGAAATTAAGCTTAACAAACTTAGAAAACAATGCACTATGTTAACTTATTACCTAGTCAAGTGTTCCTAAAGGGTCATCTCTTTGCTTTAGGGTCTCCAATAGTGCTTCATGATCAACAGTACTAATAGTCCAAAGTTCTTTTGTCTTTGGTCTTCTTTGATGCTTTGACAACTTGACATTTGTTGCTATAACAAGGTGTGAATACATGAGAATAGTTTTGTGCTTCTCATAGTCTTCAAATGCAGGAATTCCATTCTTTCTAATCATGTATGTTCGTAGCCATGTTCCCGCAACAACAACTAAACTAGTAGGATATGTGAACCCATCACCATCTGTCATCAGTTGTACAAGCTTATGTTTACCTTGTATACAACGTGCTAACCAATAATCTAACCTCTCATCATTCCCCTACGATGCAACCAATGCAAAAACATTTCCTGGCTTTAGAAGATCTGAAAGATGGTCATAGTCAATGAAGTGTCCATGTCATCATTTCTTATAGAGAGTGTCAAAGATAAAGGAGTTAGATACTGTGGAACCCATGTATCCACCCACTCACTTGACTTGCAATGATCCCAATCATACTAAAAACACATGGGGAAAAAACAAGCCAACTCTCATGTCTAAATGGTCCATGTACTACTATTGGAGCTTTGAAATGAATGCATTTTTGAAGAGTCTTTCACTGTTTGACAATCCAATCTATCTCCTATAGTTCCCTCCTCAACCAACCAAAAGAAGCTATGCACTATAGAATCAAGAGTCCCCCCTGTGACAATGCTAAAGTACGCCAATCAACAATAGAATGAGTATCAAGAAGTATAGCACCTAAAATCCTCAATTATTCCTTAACTAGAGCTCTCTTCACACACGCACCTGCTCCGTCATGCTCCCCTTTCCCATGCCCTGACTCAAAAAAATTCCAAATATGAGGTACCCCTCTCTCCACATGCATTCTACACAACCAATAAAACATTCTGGCATTCTTAAATTGACCGGTGTAGTTATCTGACCAAATGAGATGCCTATCCATAGCAATACCATTTTCCTGCAAGAAGTCAAAATAGTTCTGGAAACAATGTTGAACAAAATCATGAGAGTGAGACCTGTCATCATTCATATAAAAATGGTACTCTCTGATTATCTTTTTCTCATCTTTTTTGTTATCAAGGGAATGTCTATATGTGATGTGTACAAAAATAGCAACCTAAATGGAATTGTAATATTGAGCTTGAGTCTCATTTTGGGGCTGCAATGTATAGTTCTCAGCAAAGTCTACAATGGATATAATAGTTCCAATGGGGAAAGTGTCCTTACATGTCATGAATTTTTGATCCAACCATTGAGACCTGTGACTATGCCTTGCATACTTGTAAAAAAGATTTGTCTTGAAATCTAAGATAAAATCAGCAACATTGTATTCTTTTGCAAGTAACTCACATCTAGAGCCTTCACCTCCACTCTTCAATGTATATTTCACCATTTCATATACCTTTTCTTGGATGAGTGTCTTTCCAAAATTGTGTTCCAAACCCTCATGAAAACATGTTCTAAACTTGGACAAGCCACCACATTCTCAGCACTTGGCATTTAAGCAATCTTTTTTATAAAATAAACAACCATTATCTCTATGACATAAAAATTGATCTAGCAAGTCTCTTGATGATTTGGGAAGACCACTTGCACCACAATCCTCTAGCATTTCATTAGTATGCAAAGTAGAATGAATGGACCGTAATAACTCATGATGCATTGAAAACTCAACATGATATTTGCAACAACATGTATTCCAAATCTTAAGGGGTACATAATAAAATGGCTTCACAGATTCAAAAGACCTTTGTGATATTTTCAATGTTGGATGTGTCTCACAAATTTTTTTATACAACATTATTTGACTTACCTCCACATAATGTTTAGGATATGGAGCGTGGTCTCGATTACCAACTCTCAACTTCAAGACATCATTCACATTTGGTGACACTCTTGAGTTAGCATCCCAAAATTTTTAAATTTCTTCCTTGACAACATTTGTTAGCTTCTTATCAAAATGTGGAAGTCTCCCACCATAAGCCCATGTATCAATTTGAAGCGGATCATCAAGTCTTTCTCTTCTTTCAAGTGCTCTACCCAAATTTTTATGGTCTATATTGAAGTGAACACAAGTTTGTCTCATCAAACGAGCCTTTCTCAACTGATGACTTACTAAGGAGGTTGTAATAATCCTCCAAGCAACTCTCTTGTCTTTTTCTCTGCTAGTCTTCCCAAAGCTATTGAGAGAATTGAAAAGATTCTTCACAACAATGGCATTTCTCTCCATTTTTTGTTCACACAAATCTTCAATTTCACAAGCACAGGTCTCATCTTTTGCATCTTTAACAACTGCATAAAAACTTGACGTTGCTCAACCAATGTCTTGTTTCCAAAAAATTGATCATAAAGTCTTGAAGCCCACAACCTAACGGTTCTATGTGACCTCTTTCCTTCCCAATTATTCATAATCTTCTCCTCAATTTCAATTAACCATTTAGGTCTTCCTGAAACCCCAAATTTGAAGTTTGATTATCTTTATTGCAAGGGACTTCATTTTGCATATAATTTGGAGATGTGTAATGTTCATGTGGTTCTTGTGAAACATTTTCATTCCCCAAGTCTACATTTTCAATCTCCATCTGTACATTTTCAAATTCAACATCCTCTTCACTTACTACATTTACGGGGTCCGATTGATTAATGTTTAACATACCTTCTCAACTTCTTCGGTGATTTTCCTTATCATTTTCCCTATGTGCTTGAATTTCTTCATCCATCAGCTTCCTCTTGCATTTATCCTTTTGACGATTGTTGTTTCCCTTGGTGAGACCACAAGTCAACAAAAATCAAACAATGGGCCCCAAATCACATTTTTTTTTGCAACGCGTGGAAAAAGTATAAGATCTCATGATTGTCTGGTCTATGGGGATAGGGAATATTTTGGTCAAATATTACCTGTCCAAAATTGGGTATCTAATTTCATATCAGGTACTCGATATTCCCAGGCAGATTAAAAAAAGGCCTGGAGCAAATAAAAAAATTTGAACTTTTACATATATTAATTTATATAATATATATATATATATATATAAAAGAGGCATATGAAATATATAATGTATATATTATATATATACTAATTTACTAATGTATAATATACTAATATACTATATACTAGTAATGTAATAATGTATAATATACTAATGTATTATATACTAATTTTTATTTTTCATTTCTTCTAGGTCTTTAAAGGTGGCTGGCTAGATCTTTGTGTTAAATGTTAGGGAATGCATGAAAATAATATGATCCTGAGCATGAGCATGATTCCCATAAGGGTCATTGTTGTGCCTTTTACAGACGTCGTAAACCCTAGCTACGTAGAAATGGAGGCTTTGAAGAATAGTTCACTGGAGGTGGATTACAGAAGCAAAGCACAAGAGAATCACTTTGTTTCCACCGCCTATGGTTGTGAAATGGTAGCTTTCCTTGCTTTTTCAACCAAAATGCTAAATTGCAAAGGTTCTCGAAATAGATTCTGGTAGAACCGGACAATTGTACCATGCCTGTTGATAATTTAGCAGCTCAACAGAGTCATTGGGAGGTTAAACAAGAACAACTAGACAGATCTTTGAACCAGTCGAAGATTATGGAGAGTGGGGAAGGGTTTGGTAAAATGAGCAGCTGTACTAGAAATTATGTAAGCATCATAGAAACAACCACATTAATAAATTTAAAGAAGAGATCAGCAGCGGCATGACATTATGAGGAAAGCCTTATTGTTTCGATGGCGCCACCCTGATATTATGAAGAATGTCTTGCTGCTTCAATCCCGGTGACACCTCTATCTCACACTTTCTCCATTGCTTCTCATCAATACTCTAAGATATGGTAGGGATTGCAGACTTTTGCATAGCATAGTCGATCATAAATTCTCTATAAATCATCATCCATTACAGTATTCTACATGTTTCTTAATGACTTACTGAAAGAATTTAATTATCACTGTAATTTTGGCTCCATGGATTTTCATTTTGCACTCAAAGAGAAGCTGTGGATTGCAAGAATTTGATAAATTTGGTTTATCTCATTTTCTTTGTCTGCCATTTCTAAGTGATAAGGCATACTAGGACCCCTAGGGAGTCCCCATGACCCCTTTTGACACATTTGAACACTCAAGTGTGTCTGAAGGGGTCCTAAGACCCCTTAAGACATGCTGGAGCTTTCCAATGTGTCAAAAGGGGTCCTAACATGTGATAAGGCATACTACGACACCTAGGGAGTCCCCATGACCCCATCTAACACACTTGAGCATTCATATGTGACAAAATGGGTCATGGGGACTCCCTAGGGGTCCTAGTATGCCTTATCACGTGTTAGGACCCCTAGGGAGTCCCCATGACCCCTTTTGACACATTGGAAAGCTCAAGTGTGTCTTAAGGGGTCTTAGGACCCCTTCGAACACACTTGAGCATTCAAATGTGTCAAAAGGGGTCATGGGGACTCCCTAGGGATCCTAGTATGCCTTATCACATGTTAGGACCCCTAGGGAGTCCCCGTGACCCCTTTTGAAACATTGGAATGCTCAAGTGTGTCTTAAGGGGTCTTAGGACCCCTTCAGACACACTTGAGCATTTGAATGTGTCAAAAGGGGTCATTGGAATGCTCAAGTGTGTCTTAAGGGGTCTTAGGACCCCTTCGGACACACTTGAGCATTCGAATGTGTCAAAAGGGGTCATGGGGACTCCCTAGCAATCCTAGTATGCCTTATCATGCGTTAAGACCCCTAGGGAGTCCCCATGACCCCTTTTGACACATTTGAATGCTCAAGTGTGTCCAAAGGGGTTCTAAGACCCCTTAAGACACACTTGAGTGTTCAAATGTGTCAAAAGGGGTCATGGGGACTCCCTAGGGATCCTAGTACACCTTATCACATGTTAGGACCCCTAGGGAGTCCCCATGACCCCTTTTGACACATTGGAATGCTCAAGTTTGTCTTAAAGGGTCTTAGGAACCCTTCGGACACACTTAAGCATTTGAATGTGTCAAAAAGGGTCATGGGGATGCCCTAGGGATCCTAGTACTCCTTATCATGCATTAGAACACCTAGGGAGTCCCCATGAACCCTTTTGACACATTGGAATACTCAAGTGTGTCTTAAGGGGTCTTAGGACCCCTTCAGACACACTTGAGCATTTGAATGTGTCAAAAAGGGTCATGGGGACTCCCTAGGGGCCCTAGTAGGTGTTATCATGCATTAGGACCCCTAGGGAGTCCCGATGACCCCTTTTGACACATTAGAATGCTCAAGCATGTCTTAAGGGGTCTTAGAACCCCTTTAGACACACTTGAGCATTAGAATGTGTCAAAATGGGTCATGGGGACTCCCTAGGGGTCCTAGTATGCCTTATAATGCGTTAGGACCCCTAGGGAGACCCCATGACCCCTTTTGACACATTTGAATGCTCAGGTGTGTCTGAAGGGGTCCTAAGACCCCTTAAGACACACTTGAGCATTCAAATGTGTCAAAATGGGTCATGGGGAATCCCTAGGAGTCCTCGTATGCCTTATCATGCATTAGGACACCTAGGGAGTCCCCATGACCCCTTTTGACACATTTGAATGGTCAAGTGTGTCTTAAGGTGTCTTAGGACCCCTTTGGACACACTTGAGCATTCAAATGTGTCAAAAGGGGTCACGGGGGCTCCCTAGGGGTCCTAGTTTGCCTTATCATGCATGATAAGGTGTACTTAGACCCCTAGGGAGTCTATGATAAGGCGTACTAGGACCCCTAAGGAGCCCCAATGACACCTTTTGACACATTTGAACGCTCAAGTGTCTCCGAAGGGGTTGTAAGACCCCTTAAGACTCACTTGTGCATTCCAATGTGTCAAAAGGAATCATCGGGACTCCCTAGGGGTCCTAATAAATGATAATGCATATTAGGACCCCTAGGGAGTCCCCATGACCCATTTTAACACATTCAAACACTCAAGTGTGTCTAAAGGGGTCCAAAGACCCCTTAAGACACACTTGAGCATTCCAATGTGTCGAAAGGGTCATGGGGACTCCCTACGGGTCCTAACGTGTGATAAGGTGTACAAGGACCCCTAGGGAGTCCCCATGACCAATTAGGACACATTCAAACACTCAAGGGTGTCCAAAGAGGTCCTAAGACCCCTTAAGATAGACTTGAGCATTCAAATATGTCAAAAGGGGTCATGGGGACTCCCTAGGGGTCCTAACGCATGATAAGGAATACTAGGAGACCTAGGCAGTCCCCATGACACCTTTTGACACATTTGAATGCTCAAGTGTGTCCGAAGGGGTCCTAAGACCCCTTAACAAACACTTGAGCATTCCAATGTGTCAAAAGGGGTCATGGGGACTCCTTAGGGGTCCTAATGTCTGATAAGGCATAGTAGGACCCCTAGGGAGTCCCCATGACCCATTTTGACACATTTGAATGCTCAAGTGTGTCTGAAGGGGTCCTAAGAATGCTTAAGACACACTTGAGTGTTCAAATATGTCAAAAGGGGTCTTGGGGACACCCTTGGGGTCCCAACGCGTCATACGGTGTACTAGGACCCGTAGGGAGTCCCCATGACCCCTTTTGACACATTCAAAGGCTCAAGTGTCTTTGAAGGACTCCTAAGACCCCTAAAGACACACTTGAGCATTCAAATGTGTCAAAAGGGGTCATGGGGGATCCCTAAGGGTCCTAACATATTATAGGGCGTACTAGGAACCCTAGGGAGTCACCATCACCCCTTTTAACAAATTCAAATGCTAAGGTGTGTTTGAAGGGGTCTTAAGACCACTTCAGACACACTTGAGCATTCTAATGTGTTAAAAGTGGTCATGGGGACTCCCTAGAATTCTAACATGTGGTAAGGCATACTAGGACCCCTAGTGAGTCCCCATGACCCCTTTTGACACATTTGACTACTCAAGTGTGTCCAAGTGGGTCCTAAGACCCCTAAACACAAACTCAAGCATTCCAATATGTTAAAAGGGGTCATCGGGACTCCCTAGGGGTCCTAAGGCATGATAAGGCATACTAGGACACCTAGGGTGTCCCCATGACCCCTTTTGACACATTCAAATGCTCAAGTGTGTCCAAAGGGGTTCTAGGACCCCTTAAGACACACTTGAGTGTTCAAATGTGTCAAAAGGGGTCATGGGAACTCCCTAGGTATCCTAACGCATGATAAGGCATACTAGGACCCCTAGGGAGTCCCCATGACCCCTTTTGACACATTCAAACACTCAAGTGTGTCTGAAGGGGTCCTAAGACCCCTTAAGACACACTTGAGCATTCCAATGTGTCAAAATGGGTCATGGGGACATCCTAGGGGTCCTAACATGTGATAAGGTGTACTAGGACCCCTACGGAGTCCCCATGACCCCTTATGACAAATTGAAATGCTCAAGGGTGTCCGAAGGGGTCCTAAGACCCCTTAGGACACACTTGAGCATTCAAATATGTCAAAAGGGGTCATAGGGACTCCCTAGGAGTCCTAACACGTGATAACGCATACGAGGACTCCTAGGGAGTCCCCATGACCCCTTTAGAGACATTTGAATGCTCAAGCATGTTCAAAGGGGTCCTAAGACCCCATAAGACACACTTGAGCATTCCAATATGTCAAAAGGGGTCATGGGGACTCCCTAGGGGTCCTAACGCATGATAAGGTGTACTAGGATCCCTAGAGAGTCCCCATGACCCCTTTTGACACATTCAAACACTCAAGTGTGTCCGAAGGGGTCCTAAGACCCCTCAAGATACACTTGAGTGTTCAGATGTGTCAAAAGGGGTCATGGGGACTCCCTAGGGGTCCTAACACATGATAAGGCATACTAGGACCCGTAGGGAGTCCCCATGACACATTTCAACACATTCAAAGGCACAACTATGTTCGAAGGGCTCCTAAGACCCCTTAAGACACACTTGAGCATTCAAATGTGTCAAAAGGGGTCATGGGGACACCCTAGAGGTGCTAATGTGTGATAAGGCATACTAGGACCCCTAGGGAGTCCCCAAGACCCCTTTTGAAACATTTGAACCTCAAGTGTGTCTAAAGGGATCTTAAGACCCCTTAAGACACACTTGAGCATTCCAATGTGTCAAAAGGGGTCATGGGGACTCCCTTGGGGGCTAACATGTGGTAAGGCGTACTAGGACCCCTAGGGAGTCCCCATGACCCCCTTTGACACATTTGAATACTCAAGTGTGTTTGAAGGGTTCCTAAGACCCTTGAACACACACTGGAGCATTCCAATCTATTAAAAGGGGTCATTAGGACTCCCTAGGGGTCCTAATGCATCATAAGGCATAATAGGACCCCTAGGGAGTCCCCATGACCCCTTTTGACACATTTTAATGCTCAAGTGCATCTGAAGGGGTCTTAGGACCCCTTCGAACATGTCAAAAGGGGTCATGGGGACTTCCTAAGGGTCCTAACGCAAGATAAAGTGTACTAGGATGCTTAGGGAGTCCCCATGACCCCTTTTGACACATTTGAAAGCTCAAGTGTGTTTGAAGGGGTCCTACGACCCCTTAAGAGACATTTGAGCATTCAAATGTGTCAAAAGGGGTCATGGAGACTCCCTAGGGGTCCTAACACATGATAAGGCATACTAGGATCCTTAGGGAGCCCCCATGACCCCTTTTGACACATTTGAATGCTCAAGTGTGTCCGAAGGGGTCCTAAGACCCCTTAAAACACACTTAAGCATTCCAATGTGTCAAAAGGAGTCATGGGGACTCCTTTGGGCTTCTAATGTGTGATAAGGCATACTAGGACCCCTAGGGAGTTCCCATGACCCCTTTTGACACATTCAAATGCTCAAGTGTGTTTGAAGGGGTCCTAAGACCCCTTAAGATACACTTGAGCATTCCAATGTGTCAAATGGGGTCATGGGGACTCCCTAGGGGTCCTAACACATGATAAGGCATACTAGGACCCCTAGGGAATCCCCATGACTACTTTTGACATATTTCAATGCTAAAGTGTGTCTAAAGGGGTCCTAAGAAACCTTAAAACATACTTGAGTGTTCGAATGTGTCAAAAGGGGTCATCAGAACTCCCTAGGGGTCCTAGTATGCATTACCATGCCTTAAGATCCCTAGGGAATCCCCATGACCCCTTTTAAAATATTTGAATGCTCAAGTGTGTCTTAATGGGTCTTAGGACCCCTTCAGACACACTTGAGTGTTTGAATGTGTCAAAAGTGGTCATGGGGACTCCCTAGGGCTCCTAGTATGCTTTATAATGTGTTAGGACCCCTAGGGAGTCCCCATGACCCCTTTTGAACCTCTGGAATGCTCAAGTGTGTCGTAAGGGGTCTTAGGACCCCTTCGGACACACTTGAGCATTTGAATGTGTCAAAAGGGGTCATGGGGACTCCCTAGAGGTCCTAGTATGCCTTATAAGGCATTAGGACCCCTAGGGAGTCCCCATGACCCCTTTTGACACATTTAAAAGCTCAAGTGTGTCTTGAGGGGTCTTAGGACCGCTTCGAACACACTTGAGCATTTGAATGTGTTAAAAGAGGTCATCGGGACTCCCTAGGGATCCTAGTATGCCTTATCATGCATTAGGAACCCTAGCAAGTCCCCATGACCCCTTTTGACACATTGGAATGCTCAAGTGTATATTAAGGGGTCTTAGGACCCCTTCGAACACACTTGAGTGTTCAAATGTGTCAAAAGGGGTCATGGGGACTCCCTAGGGGTCCTAGTATGCTTTATCATGCATAGGACCCATAGGGAGTCCCCATGACCCCTTTTGACACATTGGAATGCTCAAGTGTGTCCGGAGGGGTCCTATGACCCATTAAGACACACTTGAGAATTCAAATTTGTCAAAAGGGATCATGGGGACCCCCTAGGGAATGTAACACATGATAAGGTGTACTAGGACCCCTAGGGAGTTCCCATGACCCCTTTTGACACATTTGAATGCTCAAATTTGTCCGAAGGGGTTGTAAGACCCCTTAAGACACACTTGAGCATTCTAATGTGTCAAAAGGAGTCATGGGGACTCTCTAGGGGTCCTAACATGTGATAAGGCATACTAGGACCCCTAGGGAGTCCCCATGACCCCTTTTGACACATTTGAACACTCAAGTGGGTCCAAAGGGGTCTTAAGACCCCTTAATATACACTTCAGCATTCCAATGTGTCAAAAGGGGTCATGGGGACTTGCTAGGTTTCCTAACATGTGATAAGGTGTACTAGGACCCCTAGGGAGTCACCATGACCCCTTTTAACATATTCAAATGCTCAAGTGTGTCTGAAGCGGTCCTAAGACCCCTCAAGACACACTTGAGCCTTTAAATGTGTCAAAAGGGGTCATGGGGACTCCCTAGGGGTCCTAACGCATTATAATGCATACTAGGAGCCCTAGGGAGTCCGCATGACCCCTTTTGACACACTCGAATGCTCAAGTGTGTCCAAAGGGGTCCTAAGACCCCTTAAGACACACTTGAGCATTCAAATGTTTTAAAAGGGGTCATGCGATTCCCTAGGGATCCTAATGTGTGATAATGCCTACTAGGACCCCTAGGGAGTCCCCATGACCCCTTTTGACACATTCGAACACTCAAGTGTGTCTGAAGGGGTCCTAAGACCCCTTAAGACACTCTTTTGCATTCAAATGTGTCAAAAGGTGTCATGGGGACTCCCTAGGGTTCCTAACATGTGATAAGGTGTACTAGGACCCCTAGGGAGTCCCCATGGCCTCTTTTGACACATTTGAATGCTCAAGTGTGTCTAAAGGGGTGCTAAGACCCCTTAAGACACACTTGAGCATTCAAATGTGTCAAAAGGTTCAATGGGGACTCCCTAGGTTCCTAACACATGATAAGGCGTACTAGGACCCCTAGGGAGCCCCCAAGACCCCTTTTGACACATTTCAATGCTCAAGTGTGTCTGAAGGGGCCCTAAGACCCCTTAAGACATACTTGAGCATTCAAATATTTCAAAAGGGGTCATGGGGACTCCCTAGGGGTCCTAACGCTTGATAAGGCATACTAGGACTCCTAGGGAGTCCCCATGACCCCTTTTAACACATTTGAACACTCAAGTGTATCCAAAGGGTTCCTAAGACCCCTTAAGATAGACTTGAGTGTTCCAATGTGCCCAAAGGGGTCATGGGGACTTCCTAGGGGTCCTAACATGTGATAAGGCGTACTAGGACCCCTTGGGAGTCCCCATGACCCCTTTTGACATAATTGAATGCTCAAATGTTTTTGAAGGTGTCCTAAGACCCCTTAAGAGACACTTGAGCATTCCAATGTGTCAAAAGGGGTCACAGGGACTTCCTAGGGGTCCTAACGTGTGATAAGGTGTACTAAGACCCCTAGGGAGTCACCATGACCACTTTTGATGCATTTTAATGCTCAAGTGTGTTCAAAGGGGTCCTAAGACCCCTTAAGACACACTTGAGTGTTTGAATGTTTCCAAAGGGGTCATGGGGACTTTCTAGGTGTCCTTATATGTGTTAAGGCATACTAGGACCCCTAGGGAGTCCCCATGACCCCTTTTGACACATTTGAATGCTCAAGTGTGTCCAAAGGGGTCCTAGGACCTCTTAAGACACACTTGAGCATTCCAATGTGTCAAAAGGGGTCATGGGGACTTCCTAGGGGTCCTAACACATGATAAGGCATACTAGGACCCCTAGGGAGTCACCATGACCACTTTTGACACATTTTAATGCTCAAGTGTGTCTGAAGGGATTGTAGGACCCCTTAAGACACACTTGAGCATTCGAATGTGTCAAAAGGTGTCATGGGGACTTCCTAGGGGTCTTAACATGAGATAAGGCATACTAGGACCCCTATGGAGTCCCGCTGACCCCTTTTGACACATTCAAATGCTCAAGTTTTTTCGAAGGGGTCCTAGGACCCCTTAAGACACACTTGACCATTCCAATGTGTCAAAAGGGGTCATTCCAGATTCTTTAGTGCTTCTAGTGAATCCAAATTTAGTTCTTATAAAGATGAGATGTTAGTGAATGACGTCTTGCTAATCCTACTCTTCCACCAAATCCAGATTTCAATCCTTTTGTGGATCTACAAGCTGAATCCTGAGCCCGTAGGATTGGCAAAGAGAAAAATGTGATTGTATATCAACTGATTACAAAATGTTCAGTTGAGGAGAAAATATTGCAACGATCAAGAAGAAAATTGACTATGGAAAATCTAGTTATGAATTCTGTTAAGGATGAAACTATTAAGGAATTGCATGAATCACAAACCATGAAAATAACCTTCTACAACAAAGAACATTCAAGCTATAGAATTTATTAACTCTAAATTTAAATGTCTTATTAGCATTCATGGAAGAGATTTGATTAGCATCCATGGATGAAATTTTATTAACTTTAGAAAAAATCATCTAAAAAAATTCATTAACTTCAGGCGAAATCATTTAAGACGGACAAAAACAAAATCGTATTACTCAAAAATGGCAAAGAAAGAAAATGAGATAAACCAAATTTATCAAATTCTTGCAATCCGCAGCTTCTCTTTAAGCACAAAATGACAATCCATGGAGCCAAAATTATGGTGAAAATTAAATTCTTCGAGTAAGTCATTTAGAAACTCACAAAATACTGTAACGCATGATGATTTATAGAGAACTTATGATGGACTATGCTGTGCAAAAGCTCGCAATCCCTGCCATATCTCAGAGTACTAATGAGAAGCAATGGTGAAAGTCTGAGATAGAGGCGGTGCTGGCATTGAAGCGGCAAGACATTCTTCATAATATCAGGGTGGCACCATCAAAATGGCAAGGCTTTCCTCATAATATTGCATCGCCACTGATCTCTTCTTTAAATTTATTAATGCGGTCAGTTCTATGACGCTTGCATAATTTCAAGTATAGCTGCTCATTTTACCAAACCCTTCCCCGCTCTCCATAATCTTCGACTGGTTCAAAGATCTGTATGGTTGTTCTTGTTTAACCTCCCAATGACTCTGTTGAGCTGTTAGATTATCAATAGGCGTGGTACAATAGTCTAGTTCTACCAAAATCTATTTTGAGATCCTTTGCAATTTACCATTCCAGTTGAAAAAGCAAGGAAAGATACCATTTCACAGCCATAGGTGGTGGAAACAGCGTGATTCTCTTGCCTTTGCTTCTGTAATCTGCCTCCAGTGAACTATTCTTCAAAGCCTCCATTTCTCTATAGCTAGGGTTTACGACGCCTGTAAAAGGCACAACTATGCCCCTATAGTGACTCATGCTCATGCTTAGAATCATATTATCTTCAAGCATTCCCTAACATTTAATACAAAGATTTAGCCAGCCACCTTTAAAGACCTAGAAGAAATGAAAAATAAAAATTAGGCCAAAAATACATACTGCATTTCTGTATATAGTACCGTCAACTTCAACAATCCAGTCGGCTTCCTCTGCTAAGGCATGAAGAACTTCATTAATGTCTACTCTGGGACAAAGATTATAATTTCCCTGTATTTCCGCAAGCCCTCAAAAAAAATTTCCATTATTGCTCTCCGCCTCTGCTCTCTCAATTTAGTCATCTCCCTCTCCGCTGCACTCAGTTTAGCCATCCTTACCTACTCTTTAATAGAGATTCTCCAAAATTTGTATACAAAGACATCCTATAGGAAAAAATGAAAAGTTTCGGCGAGAATATCCACAATTTGTATACAAAAGCATCATACAGGAAAAATTACAAAAAATTAATTGCTAAAAGGTAAAATTTATCATTAACGCCAGTAGTACCAAGGTCATACCCACTATCAAATCCTGGCCTATGATGTGCAAAAGGAGAAAAACAAGTAAAATGAAAGGGAAGTATGGATCAAATAGCAGTGGTGCATCAAATCGAATCAATATCATAATAAATGCAGAAAATACTGTTATGGACAAAAATATTTGCATATTAATGGGAAAGAGTGGGAAGAGCTTCTTGGACCCATGATAGAAGCTATAGATAAGGAGGAAGAGCTAGGAAGGGGAAAGCAGCAAAGGAAAGAAGTAAGATATGCATGTGAGCCTATGTCAGATGATGATGATGAGTACTTAGCGTCTGGTAGTAGCTCAAGTAGTGATAGAAGCTCTTCAGTGCACATGTACACTGACACAAAAAATTCAGATAGAGAAGTAACAAGTGCTGTGGAATTATCCACAGAGCAATGTGAAATGAAGCCTCAAATTGGTTCATTAGCAGGCAAAGAATTTGGTCCTGCACTTCATTCTAGCACCACAAATATTTCTATTAGAAATGCTTATTCATCAATGGCCTTGAATTTACAGGACTTGGGAAACCAGGTTACTCATGTTGGGCAATATCCCTCAAATGTAAGTTCATTGCCACCTTTGGCAAGGCAGTCTCACTCCTCATTTTACAACAAAGCATAGCCATCTATGGTCCAAGGTTTTAATTCAACTGACAAATGGAGAGCTTCTCAAGGTACTGATCTCTTTCATAGAGAAGTTCCTAATTCATCTCAAGGTTCTCGTTTAGGTGACCAACTCCTTCGAGGTCCACAAATAGACCCATTGATTTCCCAAATTGGTAAAAGGGTAGATGCAATTGAAGAGAAATGGAAATTCGAGTGAGCATAAAGTTATTGCAAATCCAATGGGTGTATCTTCTCCACTGAAAAATATAATTGCATTTCCAGATACTTGAGTTTAAATGGAGATTGTTTGTTCCCAAACATGCCCCAGTTGAGCAAATGAACCAGATGTTGCTTGAGTAAAGAAGATAGTGGTTTATTAAAGCATCTACATTATCCCACTTGCTATTAGTTACTACTTTTTGAGCAGCTTGCTAGCTGCTTCTCTATGGGATTCCTGTAATATATAATGTCCTCATGCAAGTATATGCCATTTTTTGTAAACATTTTTAGTTCTAGAGTGTTAGTGAGCAATATTAAAGAAAAGGTTCTTGCATGTGTTATTTAGACACATATCAATAAATTAGGAAACCAATTTTCTCCCATTACATGGTAGAAATGCCTAGATTCACTTTATCAGTATCAATAGGCAGCAAGATGAGGGAAACAATATATTTGTGAAGAGGAAGTACAAATGTTACTGTCCAAAACCATTTGGAGAGTAATATTCTTCTCCTGATTGTAATAAAAAACTCAAAATGCCGAAGACACCAAATAGTTTGCGCATTTATTTCCTATGACCTATGTCAATTTTAGTTCAATTCCTAAGGATCTAATATTCTCAATGTGTAAAAATAAACTGATGTGCTATTTTAAAATGGTGTTGACTGAAATTTATGAACATATGTCAAATATCCATTATTTCCAGAATTTGAAATAGAACTAGTGGCAATATAATAATATGTGAATTTCACATCCAATCATTGGATGTTAATCAAAAGTACAACACAGTAATTTAAATTTGAACCAATAAACAATCTTAGTCTTACTTCAAACCTACTCCTGTGTATGTGGGTTCTTGGAGGTATCTACTAAACAATGTGTGGATCTGTAATGTCCCTATCCAGGACCTTACTCACTTTTCTTAAAACTCCTAATTAGAATTTGGATTTCTAATGCTTGCTGTGATATTATTTAAGTTTGCCTTTCTCCTTACTAATTAATATTGTAATGAATTGGTTATCCTTCCCCTTCTCTCTCTCTCCTACTCTCTCCCCTTCCCCTTCTCTCTCTCTCCTACTCTATCCCCTTCCCATTCTCTCTCTCTCTCTCTCTCTCTCTCTCTCTCTCTCTCTCTCTCTCTCTCTCTCTCTCTCTCTCTCTCTCTCTCTCTCGTTGTGTGTGTGTGTTATCTCCTCTCTCTCATCACCCTCTCTCTCTGTCTTGAGCTATCTCTCTCTCTCTAACCTTCTCACTCTCTCTCTTCCTCAATGGCTGCCCATGAATTTTTTAAATGACTAATTAATTTCCTTTCCTTCTTTCAATGGCCATCGACGATTTTTCTGCAATCTTCCAACCTTTCGTATATAGTCGTAAAATACATATTAATATATTATACATATAAAATAATATATAATATATAATTTAACATTTAATATTAATATATATTAAATAATATTTAAAATGTAAAATGTATATTATATAATATTTAATATATACAATATTATATATAATATATAATCTAATATATAATTCTAATATATAGTTTTTGATATTAATATATAATTAAATAATATTTAATGTAAAATGTATATTGTATATAATATTTAATATATATAATATATAATCTAATATTTAGTTTTTAATATTAATATATATTAAATAATATTTAATGTAAAATGTATATTATATAATATTTAATATATAATTGATATTATAAATATTTAATATATCTAATATATAGTTTTTTATATATAATATATCATATGAAGGATGGAGAAATGGGAGGGAGAAAGTGGAGGGAAGGGAAAGTGAAAATTAAAAATTTTGTCGTCATATTCGAGTACCCGATTAGGCTCGGTATTGCCTTGTGCACCAAACTTAAATGGTCAACTATTGAAATGTCTCAAATACGTGTTTTTCCCGTATTTCTCTGAGTTCCAGACTTCGACAATGTAGCTGATGACTTTTTTTTCACCCAAATTTGATAAAATGAAAAGGGTATTTTAAGGATATTATCAGCTTTCTATCAATATAATTGCTGTCAAATTTTGAATTCAATAAGTAATTATTAGTTATTTTCTAATTGAGCTACCTCTAAAGTGTTGATTTATATACTGATTGAAAAATGACTATAACTTTCAAACGGTATAACATTTTTGAAATCTGAAAAATATGTCACATTCTATGCTTTGCCTACTATAAGGGAAAAAAAAATTGAATTTTGTAAAGTTTTGAATGAGTTAAGGTGGTCAGACATGGAAGTTTTTTAATTCTGAAAATGTTGTAGCAGAAAATTCATAATTAATTATTTTTTGGAATAAAATTACAAAAAAATATGCGTCACATCTGGGCATGAGTCTACTACTTATATATTAAATCTTATAAAAAAATATTATCATTTGATCATGATTAAGGTGGTCAGACATACACCTACTTATTTTTTTCCTAAAATTTGTGTACTATAGTATTGAAATCTATACTTTTCACCAATTATATTATTTTTTTTTTAGAAAAGGCCTAGTAGTTTAGCAACTACATTCAATTTCCTATAGATTCTATTCTTACAACTTTTTAGTATTAGGTCAATAGCTAGTTCAAATTTTCACGTCAAGTTGACTAACCCTAATCTTTTCATTGCCACTTTTGGGCATAGTTTGGCCCCTCATGATCTTGCAAACACCCATCACTACTTGAGAGAATTGGTACAAGATAAAGAAGTTGGAATGGAGTATGTGAATACAAAGGAACAATTAGCAAACATATTCACTAAGCTTTAACTAAAGAAGCACATGAGCATTTGAGAAGTCAATTAGGGGTCCTTCCCCTAACTGAGGCTACCTAGTTAAGCTAGGAGCACTACATCAAATATGCTACAGCAGAATATTTGCAAGATTAATGCAGAAGATTGTCACACTTTAAGACTGGCCTAGAGTTGTAAAGAAGAGCAAAGACAAGGAATCAATCATAAGCAAGATGACAGAAGGAGAAACACCGAGTTGCATAGATAATATCTACATCTGATGGATGTATGTTTTAGTTGTTGTTTTGGCATTTTTGTCAAAGAGGGAGATGAACTGAGATGATATAATAACACATGACACTGAAAGGAAAAGTAAGGAGTTGATGAACTGAAATGAAGGATCAGAATAGAGGGAGATATGGATATTTCTGATGGTCATAGAAGTGAGGCTAATAGATTCTCAATCAGAATGAAGCTAAGGATATTGCAAAAAAAAATTCTGATGGACAAATAAGTTTTTGGATTGGTTGGTAATCCATGTGTTATTCCAAGGATATCATATGGTGTTTCCATCAATGCCAAAGAGGGAGATTGTTGGAAACTGTAATTGAAGCAATTATTGTGTTATCATTGATGTCAAAACCTTAACTGGTAAGACTCCTCCTACTTAGGAAAGTACTATATCTATTTGAGTGTTGCTGAGGGGATAGGCAAGGTTGGTAACAATAGCACCTAAGGAAAGGTTGAGTTATCTTAATACTACAAAGTGTACTTGAATATGTTGTACAATGATGAGACAATGTATTGTTTATTTTAGTAAGATTGAAGACTAAACTAGTAGGCTTGATCGAGCAAAAATGGAGAAATCATGTTCAAGCTGAGTGATGTTAGTGTCGACCGAGTCAGTATATGCCGAGCAAAATTCTAGTGTTGACCGAACATCAATTAATTGTTGAGAAAGACAGTATAAGCCGAGGAAAAAATTTTAGTAATGACTGAGCTTTCTACATGAAGACCGAGTAGTTGATCATAGTATTGACCGAGCATCAGTATTTTTATATTTGAAGATAATTCAGATTTGGAGCCGACATTGTTGAATTCTTGGATTATGTAAAACATGTTGACTTTATTTATTGATTGTTTGAAAGCATTAAATGCACTGAAAAATGTTTTATTGTAAATCTTTAAGAGATTTGGGATGTTTCTAGAAAAGGAGCCAAAGAAAATAAAGCAGGTAGATTCAATGAATCTGACCTAACCCTAAGATCTATGAAGGAGATTGAGTGGCCAAAGATGAGTTAACCTAATTGAGGAAGTATTAAGGGAACCTAAGCATTAGGTATGTGTGTGCATGGGTGAACAGAGGATGTTGGAAGATCAGTAGATGTTATTGACTGTATAAGAAGAAAAGGCTGAAGGAGAAGTGTGGTGATTGCTTGAAGAAAAGTTCTGAGCAGATCAGAGATGGAGATGGAAAAGTTTCAAAGTCAGTAAACTAGTATTTGTGTACAGAATTGGATCTAATATTTGCAAAGTGAGTTGTATGTTTTTCAAATCAATACTGTTGCTACTTTCTAATCATTGTAATAGTCAAAATCCTTTTAACAGAGGTTGACCTAATAGTCATATGTTTAAATCCTTTGAATAAGGTTGCATTCTAATGGAATGTATGTAAGTCCTATAACAACGATCACTTCTAACAGAGTGATTGAAATCCTTTAACCGGGTCACACCTAATAGTGTGCAGGGATTTTTTTAGTGGTGAATATTCACCAATTGGCGAATATGTCACGATCGGGTGATAGAAATTGGCGAATAAAATAATCAAATACAGATCAGATCATTCACCCAAATTTTATAAAATGGTCAAATAGTGGTCAGAATGTTTTTCACTATTATTACATAATTTCAGTTTGGTAGTCGGGTTCTTCACCCATATTTCTCTTTACTGTTTACTCTTATTCACCACGGATTAAATTGAGTGTCTCTTTCGAGGATCATCATTCGCCAAATTCCCATTTTCCTATGTGAAATTTTTATTTGTCCTAGGACCCAATTTGCCTTGCATCACACGCAATGGGGTCCCAAGTTCCTGCCCTATTCGCCCACTTGATTACTTGAAATTACGCAGGGTTCACCAAAATATTAGTTCTTATCATATGTAACGGTCGGCCCATTTGCCAAAATGGACGATGCCGATTATGAGGCAAAATTTGATGGCTAATATGAAAATGGTTTATTTGTAGTTGTCGATTTAAGATATATGAGTTTCATTATTGAAACATGCCGAAAAGAAGGAGCCTTTGAGAGATTTTCATTTAGTACTTAGTAGCATAATAATTCAATTGATTCTGAGCTTATAGCTCACAATTGCGATCGGTAGCGAACCGGAACGGCTACGACTACAAGTTCGTAGTATTTTATTGCAGCCTTAATTTGATGGAGATGTCATAGTCAAATTTAAACAGGAAGAGGACTAATGAAGGTGGAGATGTCCAAGAGAGGCCAACGAAATGCAGAAATATATCTTCATACTTTGGCGGGGGTAGACGCAACAATGTTGGTCAAAGTGAGGAAGGTACATCATCAGAGGAACCTATACAATCTCAACCTACACAGGAGTCTATTCAATAAATTGGGGAGCCTAATAAATCTGGTGACGAAGTTGCAAAACTTGATATCTCTAATGAAGATGACCTTGATGAAGAATATCCAATAAATAACCAGTACCAAGATGAATCAATCGACTTCGGTGATGATGATGGTGCAATTAACAGTAACACTAAAGGGAGAGGAAAATCAAAAGAAAAAACTGATCATCAATGGGAGATGGCTAGGAGATTTAAATTTGATTGGGCAGAAAAGTATCCATTCATTGAGCCTGTAGACAATCCAATTGTAGGTGAGCCACTAGTAGAATGCAGATGTACGATTTGTAGTTGGAAGTATAAAAAGGAAAAGTGGTTGCAGCTTAAACTAGACACCATAGAGAAACATGTTGGTAAGATTTACGAAACCTCAACTGTAGATGGAAGGGAAATAAAAGTGGTAAGATATAAAACAAAGGAGCAATGTCAACATAAAAGGAATGCTGAGGAATATTATTTGTTTCAAAAATTTAAGACGAAGCCTGGTGAAGTTCAAGGTTCTCTTAATGCTATTTTTGCAAAAGCAAGTGAAGTAGAAGAACGTGGAAAATTTGTTCAATTAAGTAATGTTTTCCATATTTTGAGCAGAGGGTGTCCAATGACAAACTATCCAGAAATGAGCAGTTTGTTACACTTTCTGAAAGTTCCTAACTATCCTGTCAGTCATTGGTTGATAAATAGTGGATGGGAATGGGCAAGTTGTATTGTGCAGGTTGAAATAGAGGATATACAAAGAAAAATAAAAGATTCAACCTTTATTGCATTGTCCTTAGATGAAGTTATGGCAATAGATAATACGTCGTGGGTATGCATGCATGTTTATACTATACATAATAATGTCCGCCAACCACATCTACTAACTGTTGCTAAATTGAGAGACAATGCGATAGTAGAAACTTTATTTCAGTTCGTAAAGAGCCATTTAATTGAATATGGAGCTATGGATGAATTGACAATAGCGAAGAAGTTGATCTACATTAGAGCGGATGGAGCTTCAGTAATGCAAGGTCAAAGGAATGGTCTATCCACAAAGATGCAGGCTTCTTGTTCACCATATGTTGTTGGCATTCACTGTATGGCCCATAGGATGAATCTTGCTTTTAGAGTTGTGAAGAAGTTTCCTTCAGTAAACAAGGTTGAAGATTTAGTAAGAGAGTTGTACGCATATTTTTGTCGAAGTCCCAAACATTTTAGGGAATTTTAGCACTTTGCTGATGGAATTACCGATGGAAACAAGCTTCTTAAAGATGTTGATACCAGATGGATCTCTTTGGATGGACCAGCGCATTGAGTATTTTTTGAATATCAATCTTTGATTGGACTGATGTACAAAAATTGAGACAATGCAGAAAATCAAAGATGTGGCGACCTGCTTCAGAGGTTGAGCAATTTAGAGACACTTTTGACTTTGGCATCTCTTCTTCCCATGCTAGAAGAAATGACGTTAATTATGAAAAAAGCCCAACAAAGAGCCATGTATATTGCAAAATATGCTCACTTGCATAAAATGTCATGCCAAGCCCTCGATAGTCTCTATCGTACTAACCTAAATTTATCCAATGATAGATTTAATCACTGGCAGAAACTAATAGATTTGGATGATCCTGATAATTATTTAAAGATCATTGAAAATGGAGATTTGTGTATTTGTGTAAGGGGATTTCAGATACCAATGTACTATAGTGCCCCAAAGAAGCGAGCTACAAGAGTTACAAGGGAAGAGTTTACCAAGATCGTCAAGTCTATAACAGCTAATGCAAGGGACATAGCCTATAGAGTTTCCTCTGAAATAAGATCATGATTCCCATATGATTAACTGCTTGAGGCCATGACAATTGTGTTTCCTCAATATTGGTCCTTCAACTCTAAGGAAGATTATCGTAAAAGGCTATTGACTTTGATAAAGGAATTTTGCAAATTTGTAGAATTCAATGGAGTGACTATCAAAGGAATATTAGATGAGGGTCTTCTTAGACAGCAATCAAGCACCTTTGCAAGGACTATGAAGCATCAATATCAATTAATGCATAACCCACATGAAGAGGGCTCGACAACAAAGCTTTGGACAGAACTAAAACAGAGCACAATGTTGCGTGAAGAAATTTCAGAGTACTTCAAGCTTGCTGATCTATGTCAAACCATGATATTGGGTTCAATGGAGGATGAGAGAGTTTTCAGTGCTTTGGGCTTCCTAAAATCAAAGCTAAGAAACAAACTAGACAAGAATTTGGAATCATGCTTGAGGGTATACACATCTAGGTATGATGTCAATACTTTTCCTTATCAAAAAGCAATGGAAATTTGGAAGAAAAGATGCAAAAGAAGAGGGGTGGGCAACACCATTAACCAATCTCCTACAGTGACTCCAAGTGGGACAAGTACAGTTGGCAATGGCACTGGCAATGGGATTGGGAGTCATAGAAGTGAAGGTCAGAGTGAACTTGAAGAAGACACAAATGAAAATGAAGAGAACAATGAAGCAACTGCAATACTAGAATTGGATGATGATGATGACACAGAGATGAATTGGCAAATTTAGGAAATTTCTGTTAAATTAGCAGTGGCAACCAATAGGTATTTTTTGAACTTATTAACTACTATATGAAATCCTATCATTCAATTTTCATTTTAGAAAAGCAAATGTTTCATCATTAAAATTTGAGAACAAAGAGTATTATTACTGTAGAGTGTAGTTTATATCACGTCATCAATGATCATTCATATTTGAATTTGAAATTCCTGAATGAAATTTTGTATTCCAATAGCATATAACAGAGTAATTTTGTATTCTTAGTTAAACTCAACTAAGAATAAATGAATAAAATAGAGAAACTCAACATACATTGAATTGGAAAACATAAAAATTAGATAGAATCATAGAGCACAATTTTTTTTGTATTCATTTGCAATATATTACAATTTAAAGTAGTTCAAAATTTAGAGCAATCTTTTTAGGCCACTCCAAACATCCTCTGATGGCAGAACAATTTGGTTCATAGTATAGTCACACTCCTGCAACTTCGTTAGCAATTCATATTTGGAAGTGTGACTTGATAGCACTGTTGATTCTAAAAGTCCATTCAAAGTTCTCACTGGTTTGATGAAATCCAAGAATGCATCACAAGATATGTCTGCAGGGAGAAAGCATACATCAGTATTTATTTTGTCTTGGAACCTTGTTTTGTAATTTTCTTGTACAATGAACTGATTTGCTTCAAATCCCTTATGCAAACCAAGACTTTCCATTTTCACTTTCCTTTGTTCCATCTTTGTGATCTTCTGCTTAGCTTTGTCATCCAATTCCTGTGCTTCCCGTAGCTTCTCACATTTGTGAATGATACTTGATCCCTTTATTGATGCATCAAGGTGGTTGCTAATTCCCTTGTTTGATAGATAACTATCACTCTTACTGTAGAGTTGTTGCATAATATCTTTTGATGTCTTTTCTTTGTTGACAACATCCATGTTCTGTTGAATGTTGTTTTGGAGCTTCAAATAACATACTCTCATACTTTGAAGCATTTCAAACTAGTCATACAAGCTATTAGACATCGCCAATATTTGGGCCCAAATGTGTTCTTTTGTAATCTTCACTAAATTATGACTAGTATCTGTTAAAGTCTTAATTGTACAATTGGCCTTCTTTAGTTCTTCTGCCATTTTTTCACAATTTTTTTTCTCTTCTACTGCTTTTTGTTCCCAATGATTGGCTTTATCTGCTTGAGAGGCAGCATTACTCTCCAGATTTTTAAATAACTTTTCTGAACTGGCTCTTTCTTCGTCAAGTTTTTTTATCATTTCTGCCAATTTTCCCCTCAGTTCTTGTTCCTTCACCTGCTCTTCTGCCAATTTTCCCCTCAGTTCCTTCAGCTCCTATTCCTTCAATTTCACCTGCTCCTGCTCCTATTCCTTCACTACCGCCTCAGCATGTCCTTGCTCTGTATCTGCTGATTTTTTAATCTTTTTTTGCAATTCTTTCAAACTGTTCTCTGAAGCTTTCCTCTTTGCTTTTTCATTGCCAATGTCTGCCTGTAACTTTTCTATATTTTTATCGAGCTTTCTTTTCTCTCTTTCCACCTTTAGCAGTGCACTGTAGACCACTTGGTTTGTAGACTTTGAGACATTCATTTTGTCCACATTTTTTACTTTGGAAAAATCCATTTGGAGAGTGCTAACTTCAAATTCAGAGTGATCTATCTAACTCTCTGGTGGGTTTCCATCTTTGTTTGGTGGAATAACAACCATGAACTCCATCATGTCTCTCTTTGGGTCATATGTTGGAAAAACCCTGTTGAATGCAGGTTGTTCCTGTGTAGCTGCAGTAAGGGCACCAAACTCCAATGCCTTCTTTGATTCCTTATTCTTTGTTTTTGTTTCTGCAAAATTATTATAGAAATCCTTGTAATAAAAATCTGGTGTTGTAGAAGGATTTGAATGTTTGAAAGGTGAAGAAGAGATAGAGCTTGCAATGGCTGTTGATCTAACTAATGCTCTTTGAGGATTTGAACTTCTAGAGGGTTTTGCTGAACTTGAAATTGGCAACACTTCTTTATGATCTAATGTCATTATTCTGGAACTGGAACTGGAAATGGAAAACTTTTGCTTCTTGACACTATCTTCTTGTATGGGATTCTGTGTAGATTCTAGTGGCCTCTTTAGAGAGGGAACTTATTCTATAAGATGCCCACTCCTACCAATGTCAGTCCCACGAATGCCACTAGTACTACCACTAGGTCCACTATCAGAGCCAAGTCCTGCACCATGATCATAAGTAGTTTTTTCTATCTGAATTGTATTCCAGACGCCTTCTCCTGTGGGACCCAAACCACCACCTTTATAACCCATTTTTTCAAGAATGACTGCCCCTTTGCTATATACATTTTTTTGGTCCTCGGAGATTGCACAGTGACTCCCAGTCTATGGAGTACATGCATTATCAATATCATGATCATCTGGATCACTGCTGTCAGTGTTGTATGTGGAGTTAGGATGCTCCATATTCCATAATTTTCTAAACTCTATATCCTCGTCTATGTCATTCAAATCTGCACTGGTCTTTGGCTCACCAAGAGCCTTTCTCATACTCCAAAAATCATCCATTTTCATTCTAGTCCATTTTCTATCCTTACAAGCTTCTATTATTCTCTTTGTTATTTTTATGTTTGATGGCTGAGTATCTTTGTCATAGAAATTGAAGGACATCCTAGGCTGTACAATGCCCTAATTTATTGTTGTCATAATTTGTGATGACAACTGTTCAACTGAAATGTTTTCCTCAATAGAAACTTTCTCCATCTCTTTTCTAACGTCATCCCAACTATCCTTGTTTTTGAACTTCTCTAGCAATGGTTTACTTTCATGTTGAAATAAGTTTGCAGAGTTCTTATTAGCAACAAGCCTTTCTTGAATGACGTTGAGTGGATCATACTTCCAGTACCACTCTAAATCAAATTGAAAAATATCTATAAAAAATTGTGCCACTTGGAAAGCCTTTCTCTCAAATGTTAACCCTCCAATTGAGAAAGGTAAGGAAGGGAATATGCTCTTCTTTGATTGGCCAGAGAAGAGTCTATCTGTGCTCTCTAGTTGTACTACATATTCTACTGCAAACACCCTATCTGTCACATGCATTGGAAGTTTGTGGGGTTGTAGTTCTGATCTGTAAAACCTTAGCATAGTGTAATCTTCCATTAAGTACCAGTCAACCAATTGAGTTGTGCTTCCAATTTGGATGCAATCCCTACATGAAGAAGACAATCTAGGCATTGGAGTGCTTGTTATTTCTTTGTACAATGGGGCCAAAAAGAAGTCTACAAAATTATTATAATTCCTTCTATTATCATACAATCTTATTTGAGGTGTCTAGTTATATATTGGATTTGGAGTACCTATCCCCCTCTAAATTTCAAGCTTGTTGCCATTGCTCATTAATATTGCAGCATTCTTGGCTTGCAGAAGATAGCACAAGTAGGTTGTGAACCTAAATGTCTTAGAATTGCCTCTTTTAATCAATGCTAATTGCTCTTGCATTGATTCAACCACGTGTCCAACAAAATTATATCTTACTGGTTCATTCAGATAACGGATATTCCAAATGAATTGAAGAATGCTAGCACTCACTTCCCTATTATTTTCCAGTCCCAGGCAAAATGATAGCGAGGATATAGTATCTTGAACCCATGGCACAAAAACCTTAAAATCATAAGGAGGCTTATGGTTCTCACCCAATGAAGCCTTTGCCTCTACAACTATTAGACCCTTTACAAATGATTTTTTTCTGTCTTGCAGGACTACCTCATATTGCTCTACTAGCACTCCCAGGTCGATTTTGGCATTACAGTTTTGTGGGTCAAACCCTAGGTCTAGCAAACTGACAAATTCTTCCTGGGTTATTGTTAAAATTTCTTCCTGAGTTTGTTTATTCACAATTGATTTTTTTTCTTCATCATAATTTTCTGCACAAATCTTGACAATTTATGGGCAAGGGAAAACTTTGGGTAACAGCATGTTACCCAGACCAACATCCCAAGAAGCAACTTTATTGGTTATTGCACCTACCACTGTGTTAAATTTTATAAATTCAGACCTCCTTGGCCCAGTTTCCTTACTGCACAATGTATGTTTAATTGCTATAACTCTCTTTTCACCTTTGATAACAGGATCATAAACATCGTGATACTCATCAGTGAAACCAGGGATTTGTAGTAGTTTTCTAAAGTCCATTACAGTTTTCCCTTCTACTTTCCCTAGGCCTTGAGTTTTCACTTTCCCCATTGTTCTTCAAAAAAATTAAAAAACAAAGATTCATAGATATTTACTAATAGTAATAATATCACAGATATTAACTAACTAATTAAGAAAACCCCAATTGAAGAAAACCCCAATTTAAGAAAACCCCAGTAGAACATGCAAGAATTAAAATTTTAAAATCAAGTTAAACTTAGTACTTACCTGAAATTAAACTTTGAATTTTGAAATCAGGATAGATATAAGTTCAAATGGCTAAGGCTCTCACAAATTACAGTCTTGATTTCCAAATCTCCAGTGACAGTTCCCGTTCAACAGTTCTTTTTAACTTTGCTGCTACGAGTATGAGTCGATAGGTTTTAAAAAAGTAAATGTTAAAAACCTTTCGTTAAATGGTAAAGTAATCTTTCTACATCATACATGTGTAATGTAAACATTCATAATCTTTCTAAAACATTACACGTCAACTTTCAACGTGTCACGTTTCTAGAGCGAGTTTTCAGAAAAGCTTTTTGAAACCCATAGAACTTCTGAAATACAACTTCAGTCGTTCATCTGTCATAATCTAACGATTGTCATGATTTTAAAATATTAATAATTTAACATACACTAATGAATATTAATGAAGCGGATGAGCTGGCTGACCTGGCAGCTAGAGGAACAAATTTGAAAATTTTATAAGACGTCAGCGGAGTTTCAACGGAGCTCATTGAATCTAACCACTAAATCAAAATGGTCAAATCAGGTACTGATATATTTTTGCCTCAGAAGTTGATAGAATGGCTCCTTGTGGTGATAAGTCGGGCATCTTCTCTCATAGCGCATAACACGTGTAGGAGTTGAGAACATTAAATGAGGAGTTGGATTAGGACAAGAGGAGTAGATACCTATTGTACATCGAAGAGTGACGGCGTCTGGACATGAGTTATCTTCTAGCATCAAAAACCTTGGTTGTTTTCGGTCGTTTGCCTCTGTGCAGTTAAACCTCTGATACCAACATCTCCTATGTGCGTTGCTGCGATTGTGTGGGACCCAATTCTTTATCATGTTAGTCATCACTAGGTCAGGGAATGGAGAAAGTCTAATCAGCGAATGGGGGCTTGCCTTTATTGCTAAAACACAATGGTGGGTCCTAGTGTCCGGATGAGTCAGAAGGTCTTGACATGTCAGAGCATCAACGGTGGCTGCTAAAGTGTAAGGGAGTTGCCAGAGGTATGCGAAATCACGCCGGTCATTGATTCTTCTTTACGGTGTAGGGTTTCAAACTGTGGGTCCATGGTGACATGTATGCACAAATGGTGCTCTCCTATTAGCCGAAGGAAATAAAGAGGTGGAGTATTGTCAGAGGGGCTTGGGCTAGAGATTTTGATCGACGGGTGGCGTGTGATCGCATGGAATATTCTCTCCCCATGTAATCATGCACCCACCGTCCAATTAGATGTCGTTGGTTTGTATGCAGTGGGACCATGTGATGATTCATCATTGAGTATGTGCACTGATGCGATTGTGAGGGGCCCAATTCTTCATCATGTTAGTCGTCGCTAGGTCAGGGAATGGAGAAAGTCTCCAGCGAATGGGAGTTTGCCTTTATTGCTAAATCTCAATAGTGGGGCCTAGTTTTCAGATGAGTCAGATGGTCTTGTCATGTCAGAGCATCAACGGTGGTCACTAAAGCGCAAGGGAGTTGCCAGAGATATGCAAAATCATGTCGGTCGTTGATTCTTCTTTACGGTGTAGGGTTTCAAACTATGGGCCATGGTGACATGTATGCACAAATGATGCTCCCCTATTGGCCGAAGGAAATAAAGAGATGGAGTGTGGTCAGTGGGGCTTGGGCTAGAGATTTTGATTGATGGTCAGCGTGTGATCGCATGGAATATTCTCTCCCCATGTGATCATGTGCCCACCGTCTGATTAGATGTCGTTGGTTTGTCTGCAATGGGACCACGTGATGATTCATCATCGAGGTGTTAGGTTGTGATTGGCTGAGTTGGTAAAATATTCAGTTGTCGCATGATTGCATGTCAAAAATTTCTGACATGCGACCAAGCGACCGGTTACTTCTTGTGCTAGGTCCGTTGGAGGGGAGGGCAGTGGTCCCGTTGGTGGTTATGTGGCATCATGTGGGTGGCTGTCGCATGATCGCATGTCAGAGTTTTCTGACATCCGATCATGCGACTGGTTGACACCTGTTCCTCAGCCCAGTGGTAGATGGTGATGCGGTATTTTCCAATTGGTCGATGTGGTGGAGACATGGAAATTATCGATGGGGCCGTGGTCAGAGGGGCTTGTGGGTTGGCCAGCATGTTTCAAGATTTACAGTAGGCGTGACAGTTTGTTGCATGTTCGCATGAACCAATTTCATGCTTTGTGATCATGCGACAAACCTTGTGTTTTGGTAGTGGCGGTCATACGGCAAGGTAGAAGGGTGACGTGGAGGTATGTCGCATGTTCGCATAGCCCATTTCCTAGCTATACAATCATGCGACAATTGTTATATGTCACCATTGCGGAGTTAAGGTGGGTGCCCAGTGATGTTGTTTTGCTTGATTCTGGTTGGTTACTGACTGGTGATGTGGCCGGAGACTTCTGAGTGAGTTTGTGATCACAGTTGCGCGACTAAAGATAAAGGTTAAGTCAGGAAGCCTGGGAAAAATAAGAGGGTCTTTGGTCAGGACTTAAAGCTGGTCTCAGTTTGAATATGGGCTGTCGATTCCTTGCAAGCGCCAAGACATGACCGTTGTTCTTTAATTTTAAATTTGTAGATTGATGGTTTTAGAAGTAAATATCGGTATCAGCTGATTACTGTTACTGAAAGTTGAAATGATTTCATTCTAAACATTAGGCCCTGCAATAGTGGGTGTGAACTGATGATAGATACTTTGTTAATTTATGTTTGTATTTATATACATAAAAATCTCAGCTTTGGCCCTTCATCGATCAAAAAAAAAAAATGAATATTAATCATTAACTATATTATAACTATATTACCCAGTCGCCATTGAATGATGAAGTTTGGAAACATTTAATTATTTAACAAAAAAAAATTATATTATATTTGGCAAAATATAATTAACGATTCTTATAATAATAACAAAAAAGAATAGAAGTAGCACTTCGAAATTCTTAAAACATTATCATATTATATTTTTTAACATAGTTACATTATACATATCTGCATTGCGATTACAAATTTACAATATATATCATTTCAAAAAGTTTTTTTACAAAAACCCTGGTACTACCAGGGAGACTAGACTACGTAGAATAAGTATCAAGGTGACTCGGACAGTCGGACTAGAGAGTAGACAGTAGAAGTAGAGAGTATCATGATTCATGGACTATCTGACTCCCTTCCTTCTATGTGGAATTTTGAAGCGAGGATAATGCTCAGGAAATCTTCCAGCCACAGATAGTCCCTGGGTTCCTCCAGTAAATGCCACTTCCGAATGAAATCCCTCCCAATCCATGCCCACTTTCGATGACATGTGAGTTGCTTGGCATCAAGGTTAAGTAGGAATGGTTGCCTAGGAACAACCACGTCTGGTTGTAGAATCTTAGGCAAATCATTTGCCCAAGGAATTCCAATCCCAATATTTGAAAATATGGCAACCGCTACATGGTCGCCGAGGTAGTCTTGTTTGAAAACTTTTCTCAGAAGCATTAACATATCAACCTTTTGGCCCCCAAGGTCCAACAGAGATGCCAAGAAGTGAGATGAAATGTCAGTCCTGACTCTATACCAATTTTCATTCTCAATAAACTCACGATCGAGGACCATCCTTATAGCCTCCTTGGTGAAGGCTCCCAACTCCGTAGTGATAGACGCCAAGATTGGGTCTGTGACTAGGCCCAAAAAAGCCTTCTGGTCCTCAAAGGAAAGGCATCTCAAACAAATAGGAGTGTCCATTCTCAGTCTCACAATTATGCTTTCACAGTCACAAACAATTCTCAGTCTCACAATTATGCTTTCACACTCACAGAGAAGTGAAAACCTAGCACTCGCAGACTATCACAAAAAACCTAGCACTCGCAGACTAATATGCTTTCACAATTGTAAATTAAGGAGCATAGATCGATCTATGTATAAGACCTCATTGAAAATCATTCCATTTCCGCTAAAGCTCTAATAAATCATAACATTAATGGTAACTGTCCAAATTTTGGACTCCAAAAATCTCCAAATCTTTCAGATTTAATGCAACACTCGGTGAAATTGGAAATGATAAGACATTTTCTATCTTGGGAATAATGAAGGCCTAAAGGACCGTTCCACGCAGGTGGACATAACAATTCTTTATTATAAAAACCCTTAAAACCTGTGCCCACTCTACAGAAACAATAAGCCTATACGTTTAGTTGCGGAATGGCGGCAGGAAATGAAGCTTTACCATTGATGTAAGATCATCAAACGGTCAGAAAACAATGTCCTTGACTCCTTAGATGAGATGACATTTTACTTTTCATTCAAGCCTTAACTCTAACCAATTATTCTATTGAGGTAATGAATAGATTACACGTATTTGTCAATACATTGCTTTAATTCTACAATTAATTCAAATTTCAAATCAATATGATAATAAATATACTTAGTGCATTGCTTTAATTCTACACATCGCCTATGGTAAATGGTAATATACTCAGTACATTACTTAAAACTTTACTTTATTTCTATCTAATAAATGCCAAATTAAGAATGATACTTTTCAGGCATATTGCTGGTCCTTATAACATTTACTGAAAACTATCGGTGGAAACATGACACGTGTCATGTTTCCGCCGATAGTTTTCAGTAAATGTTATAAGGACCAGCAATATGCCCGAAATTCATCTTTGGTCGTTGATACGTATTAAATCCAACAGACGTTTGTCGTTTGAGTCTGACGTCATTATCATAGTCATGGGTGATGGGACTGGGACTGTGGGACCCAATGCAACATGTTAGTATTCAAATTTCCAATAACAAATAAATTAATTCAACTATTTGGAAAATAATTTTGCCATTTTTTTATAAAAATGGTATCGGTTATTAAAATATTCACCAACCAATACCCATATTTCAAAACATAATTCGCCATCAATATTAATAAATTTATTTTTAAAAAAAAATTAATCGCCTTTTTTTTATAAAAATTGTGTAAACTATTAAAAAATTTGCCACCAAATATCCATAGATTGACGCATAATTCGCCAACACTATTAAATTGTTTTCACCCAAATCACATGTGATTCGCCACAATTTTATACTTTTCAGGAGGGGGGGTTCCTTAAAGTTATCCCTGACAGTGTGTATTGTAACCTTTGACAAGGTTGGCTTTCAACCGAGCTCACTTTAGAAGAGTGAAAATAATAGTAGCATGTTTCAAAGTGGTTTTTCCCAGATTGGGTTTCCACTATAAATCCTAGTGTCAATGCTTGTGTGAATGTTTTGGTTTAAACATTTCTGTGTTTTACAAGTTAGATATAGCTGGGTAGTGGACTGCAATGTTATATGTTTCTATTATTGAATCAGTGATGACCGAGTTGGTTTTGGTTGTTAGATCTGATTTAAAGAAAAAAATTTGAAGTTTGTTTTATACATTTGGACTTGAGAACAACTGATTCACCCCCCCCTCTCTATTGTTCTAAATCATATTAACAAATTATGCCTTGCTTTTATAGATTTTGGCAAGGGTAGGGGGTGTAGTTGAGTTGATCATGATTGAGTTGGGGTTAAGTCCTTGGTTCTACCCTTTGGAGACAATTTAAATATTATGTCCTGATAGCTTGGGACAAGAAGACAAAATGAGTGGACAAGATGCATTCTCCAAATGAGTGATTGAGATTGAATTTAGGCTTGATCCATGTGAACTTCATCCTTAATTCCTATTGGTTGAGGCTTTTTCCTCCCATGTGGTGTTGAGAGAAAATAGGAATTAATTAATTGAATTTATTTAATTTGTTTAGTCATGTGTAGCCCTTGAATGGGTTGATTTAATTTAAATTGAACTATGTAATTAATTAGATTAATTACACAATTAATTGATTTATTATGATTTATTCGATTTGAATTGATTTGATGGATTTTGATTTTCAATTCTTTTTGGATTAAGGTTCTATTACAATTTATCTTTGATTTGATTTAATGGCATTTAATTGTGTTGATTCTTGCCTTGATTTCTCACTTAGATGATCTTGTCCATTTTTAGGTGATTACATTTGGAGTCTATCATTGGGAAGGGTGTGGACCTAGATCTGGTCATTCCTTCCGTTGATGGTGGATCTAAAGGTCGACTTGTTCATTAGCCTCTTGTATATAATGTAATCTTGTTTGTAGTTTTAGGGGATCAGTTTTAGGACATTAGAGATAGAAGCTAGGATATAGAAGATTGTTTCAAATCCTCACATGTTGGAGGAATTTTGTACTTGAATTGTAATATTTGGCCTAAACCGGGAAGGCCTTACAGCCCAACATGTATGAATCAATTGAAATAAATATATGAAATATATATGCATTCTCTCTCTCACTTGTTTGTTTGTTTCTTCCGCGTGTGATCTCTGCAAGATGGATCTGGTTAGGGTGTGCCTTTGGCCCCTCTTTGTATCCTCCCTTACATCAGTACTTTATTCTATTTGTTCATGATTACACTAGGATGATGACTGTAATTTTTTTGAAAGAAAAATTTGATGCATTTCAGTCGTTTAAGTGGTATTTGGGAAAGGTCGAAAAGGAAACAGGTAGAAGCCTGAAATGTATGAGATCTAACCAAGGTGGAGAGTTTATATCAAATGAGTTTAATTTATTCTGCAATGATAGAGGAATCAAGAGATAGATGTCTGCACCTAGAACACCTCCATAGAATGGTATAGATGAGAGGAGAAATAGATCTATTATGGATTGTGCAAGGACACTAATGATTGAGAAGAATGTTGCACAAAAATACTGGAAAGAAGCTATAAGTACAACTATTTATACCTTAAATCGGGTACAAATCAAGAAAGGTACAAATATTACACCTTATGAATTATGGCATGGATATGCACCTAATGTGAAATGCTTTAGAATCTTTGGGAGTAAATGCTATATACTAAAGGATAATAGAAATGGAAAGTTTGATGAAAAAAGTGATGAAGGCATATTCCTAGGTTATTCTACTAAGAGTAAAGATTATAAGTGTTTGAATTCTAACACTAAATAAATTGTGGAAAGTGAAAATGTGAGAGTTGATGAATATGCAGAGAAAAATGAACAAGAAGAAAAAAGAAAACTTGAAGACTATATATATTTTGTGTATATGGAAGAAGGAGAGGCAAGTAACACACTTGCACCAAATGCAGAGTCACGGGTAAGCAATGTCGAGCATTAGGAGGATGCTGTCAAGCATCAGGAGGATGTTTTTGAGCAATCAGAAGTAGAATCTGATAATATTCATGATGAACCTAAAGACCAAGGTGAAAATAAATCTGAACCTACATTGGCATAGTATGTGAGAAGACATCATAAGCCTGAGAAAATCATTGGAGATAAGGAATCTAGAGTCTTGACCAGAAGTAAGTTGAAAGACCCTACATGTTTATTATGTGAGTTTGAGCCTAAGATAGTAAAAGATGCTTTAGAGAATGAAGATTGGGTTCAAGATATGAATGAAGAAATAGATCAAATAGAAAAGAATGATACCTAGACTCTAGTTCCAAGACTACAAAACAAGAATGTTATTGGAACAAAATGGGTATTTAGAAACAAGCTTAATGAACATGGACAAGTCACAAGGAACAAGGCAAGAATGGTATGCAAAGGTTATGCACAAGAAGAATAAATAGACTATGGGGAAACATTTTCCCCTATAGCAAGATTATAAGGAGTGAGAACACTACTTGAATATGCTTCTTATAGAGATTTCAAGGTATATCAGGTGGATGTCAAGTTTGCATTTTTTAATAGTATATTAAAAGAAGAAGTATACATTGAATAACCTGAAGGATTTGTTGATCCAAACAAGAAAAATATGGTTTGCAAACTGAACAAAGCGTTGTATGGATTGAAGCAAGCCCCCAGATCATGGCATGAGAGGCTGCACAATTACTTGATAAAGATTGGATTTACAAGGACAAATGACAACTGTAATCTGTACATGAAAGCTGAAGAAGGTAAAGGGATTTTGTCAGCTGAAATTTTTGTAGATGATATCATATTTGGAGGACAAGATGCCCTATGTCAAAAATTTTCAAATGAGATGCAAACTGAGTTTGAGATGTCTATGTTTGGTGAGATCAAATTCTTTTTTGGTTTAAAATTCTATCAGATGGAGAAATGTATCTTTATCACACAATCTAAATATGTCAAAGAGATACTAAAAAAATTTGGAATGGAGGATTCAAGGACAATAAGTACTCCTATGGATACTAGACAGAAACTATCTAAGACTGATGATACTGCTAAAGTGAATCAAACCCTGTATAGATCCATGATTGGAAAGCTACAATGTTGTCCACAATAGACCAAATATAGCCCTAGCAGTTGGATTGTAGCAAGATTCTCTGCCAATCATAAGGAAAATCATATGATGGTTGTGAAGAGAATACTGAGATATCTAAAAGGGACAGAAGAGTATGGATTGTACTATAAGAAGAATGATAAATTTGAATTGAGAGTCTACACTGATGTTGATTGGGTAGGAAATGTTGATAATAGGAAAAGTACAAGTGGTGGAGCTTTCTTTCTTGGACAAAGATTAGTCTCCTAGATAAGCAAGAAACAAAACTACATTTCCCAATCTACAGTAGAAGCTGAGTATGTAGTAGTTGCAGTGAACTGTTCAAATTTGGTATGGATCAAGCAATTGTTGAAAGGTATGAAAGAGGAGATCACTAAACCGGTTGTTATATTCGGTGATAGCACAAGTGCTATCAACATATCAAAGAATCCAGTAATGCACTCTATCAAGTATCATTACTTGAGGGAATTATTACAAGATAAAGAAGTGATAATGGAATATGTGAACACAAAGGAACAACTAGCAAACATATTAACAAAATCTTTACCTAAGGATGCTCATGAATACCTTACAGGTAAACTAGGGGTGCTTCCCCTAACTGAGGTTGCCTAGTCAACTAGGAGCACTCCATCAAATGTGTTGCATAGAGTATCTAAAAAATTGATGCAGGAAAGGTCACACTTTAGGAGCTTCCTAGAGTTGTGAAAAGAATAGCAAAGCTGATAATCAGTCATAAGCAAGATGACAGAGGGAGAAATACTTATATTGAACTAACAAGATAACATCTACATATGAAAGATGTAAGTTCTAGATACTTCTTTGGCATTGTTTCCAAAGAGGGAGATATTCAGATGAAAACACAGATATAAAGAACACTGAGGTATATGTTCCAAGATTCAGAGATTCAGAGAATCAGAGGGAGAGAGACAGAAAGATTCAGAGGGAGTAACTGTGTGAACAGTCAAGCAAGGCTACGTTATTGAGAATCAAAATGAAGCTAAGGATATTATAAATATTTCTAATGCAATGACAAAGTTTTGGATTGGTTGGTAAATCATGTTTTATTCATATGGTGTTTCCATAAATGGCAAAGAGGGAGATTGTTGGAACTTGCAATTGAAACAATTGTTGTATTGTCATTGATGTCAAATCTTAACTGGTAAGACAATTTCTATCTAAGAAAGTACTATATATATTGATTGATGAAAAGAATTAGAGCTAGGGAGATAACAATAGAACCTAGAGAAAGGTTGAGTTATTTGATACTTCAATGAGTACTTGACTATTTGGCACAATGATAAGATAATGTATTGTTTATCTAAGTAAGAAGAAAGACTGAAGAAGTAGGCTTAACTGAGAAAAAGTGAAGAAATCTAGTTTAAGCCGAGTGATGTTAGTGTTGACTGAGCGCTAGTATATGTCAAGTAGATTTAGTGTTGACTGAACATCAGTTTATGTCGAGCGACAGGAAATCACCGAGCAAGACAGTGTTAGCCAAGGAAGACAATTTGTAGAGATGACCGAGTTACACAGTGATGACTAAGGAGATGAACATAGTATTGACCGAGCGTCAATAATTTACATTTGGAGGAAGAATTTGGATTTCCAACTGACATAGTTGAATTCTTTGGTTATGTAAATCATGTTGACTTTATTAATTGATTGTATGGAGAATTTAATGCATGGTAAATCATTTTATTATGGATTCAATGAGAAGATTGAAGATGTATCTAGAAGGATGGAGGAAGAACTTAAATGTTGGAAGGATTCGATGAATTTGACCCAACCCAAAATCTATAGAGGAGTTAAGCAGCAAAAGATAGATCTACCTACTGGAGAGGTATAAAGGAAAACCTAATTGTGAGGTTACAGAGTATGCTGGATTTGTTGATGTTATTGACTGGTAAGTCTAAGCAGAAGGCTGAAGGTGAAGGATTTGATCAGAGTTGTGATTGCTTGAAGTGAATTCTGAGAAGATCAGAGATGGAGATGGAAATGGAACTCAGTCAGTAAATCAGCATATATGTGTGAATTAGATCTGATATTTGCAAAGTGAGTTGTATATTTTTTAGATAAAAAACTACTGCTACTTTCTAACCATTATTTCAGTCTAAATCCTTTAATCAAGTTTTACCTAATAGTCATTGTTTAAATCCTTTAATCAAGGTGGCATTCTAATGGAATGTACTTAAATCCTTTAACCAGGTCAGTTTTGACAGAGTGTTTAAATCCTTTAACAGGGTCACGCCTAGTAGTGTGTTTGTAAACCTTTAACAAGGTTAGCTTTTCTCAGAGCTCACTTCAGAAGAGTGAAAATATCAGTAACATGTTACAAAGTGGTTTTTCCCAAGTTTGGTTTCCATTATAAATCCTGGTGTTATACTTGTGTGAATATTTTGATGTGAATGTTTCTATATTCTGTAAGTTAATTACTTTTGGACAGTGGACTGCATGTTATATGTTTCTGGTATATATTCTTTAGAAACTGAGTTATGTTGGTGATTAGATCTAAGATTGTTGAAGTGTTTAAAATTTCAATTGGTACATCTGGACCTGAGAACAACTGATTCACCCCCCCTCTCTATTGTTCTAAATAATATTAACACTTGCTATATCAACATTGATATACCCACAATTTCTAGCTGACCATGGTTGTTATCCAAATAACAACCATATTCTATTGCATTTTGCACAATAGATTTTTACTGAGGTTCATTTAGGGAGGGCCATTAATTACACTAATTTTCCAACACATCTAGAACAGGGGTGTGGCAGACTTGTTGATAGAGATGCTGATGTAGGAGCATCTTGGGTGTAAGAGCAATCTTGTATCACCCAAAAATATTTTTGGTTTCTTTTCAATAAGGTTATCTTGTGCAGAGCGTCTATTTATGGAAAATTACTATTTTTAGTAAGTTGGTCATACGTGCTTGAAATATTTTGATTTCACAGGTGGGGGTTCATCTCAGTCATATCAGCCTACCAATTGAGTTTCATTGACATATCATATGTATTGGTGAAGTTATTGATGTTTTCATGTACAAAATATTTGAGCTCAATTTTGAAGGCCTTAGAGGCTTTGGATCACGACCGACCCCCAACTAACTGGAGCTTGTGCGAGTCGAACACTGTAGATCAAGTCTTTTCATTTCTAAAAAGTGGTTATAATAGAAAAAAGAAGCTACGGTTAAAAATTTATGGCCTCCGGAAGTTGGACTACCTAAAAATAAAATTTGTAATTATTATGAAAAATAAATTAATTCTAGGGGAATTCAGCCTTAATGGCTAAATTTTTGGAACCTTCCTAGGTGATGGAAAATTGCTATAAGGAAGGTCTATAGTGTTGTCTAGGGCAGTTCCAAGTAGTAGTTTTGGGTAATTATTCGAGGCTTTATCTTATAGAATATTGTAAGGAAGATGCCCATGTGGCTTTGCATATTGTAATTTAAAATTTGTAATTCCACATTTGTGGAGATAATAAGAAGCCCATTTTGTGTTCTTGCAAATTATTATTGTTTCTCTATTTTTATTATGTGTTTTTGGTATTAAGGGGAGCACTCTTCATCAAGTGGTATAAGAGCAATAGTTCCTAAGTGTGTAGATAGATCACTGACTGTGAGGTAGTTTGCACCAGGACCATGATTTAGGGTTTCAGTGATAAGCACAAAAATGCCTCCATGAAGGGAATGTAGCGAAAGAGTTGGTGGTGTATCACCTGAGGTTATAGCCCTCTAGAGACAAGTGCGAGCATTGCAAAAAGAGATTCACAAATGAATGAATCTTACAGTCATAGACAAAAGTGTGGATGAAGCCTAAGAAGAAGGGAATTTTGATCAGGTTGGAGAAGGAGAAATTTTGAACCAAGAGGAAGAAAGGATTTTCTAGGCCATTTCAAAGATTGGGAAAAGACCTAAGATTGATGTTCCTACATTTTTAATAAATCTTAACCCAGAGGAGTTGATCGACTGGATCAATGAATAAGAAGAATATTTTTAGTATGAAGATATTGAAGATCCTGATCAAGTCAAGTTTGTGAAGGTCAGACTGAAGGATCGTGTGAATATCTAGTGGCAGGAGATTTACTTGGAGCAAAATAGAAGAGGAAAGGAGAAAATCACAAGATGACATCAGATGGTAGATAAATTCAAGCGATGGTTTTTTTTTTTTTGATTATGAGCTTGATCTACTGAAGAAAATACAAGGTTTGAAGCAAGGAGGGAGATCTATTCAGAAGTATACAGAGGAGTTCTATTGAATCCTCTTCAGAACAGGCCATGTGGAAGCTAATAAGAAGAAAGTTGTGTGCTACCTTAATGGGTTGAGGCCAACCATTCAAGAGGAGTGGCATTTGGTTTGAATGACCAATATTGAAGACGCATACCAGTTTTCCCTAAAAGTGGATGAAACGATGAATAAGAAGTTTAAAAGTAGACAAAGAGAAAGAGGTCATGGTGGAAGACTAGTGGAGGGACATATGGAGGCCAGAATGAAGATTCAAAAAAGAAGGATGAGGCCATTAGAAATGAAAATCAGAGAGGAAATGATTCAAATCATTTTCATGATCAAAATAATAGAGATCAGAGAGGAAGAGGAAGAGGAAGAGAACAAGGATCAAGAAGAGGAGGCTTTTGTGGAACATGTTTTCAATGTGGGGAAGAAGGTCATACGGCATATAAATATCCTCAACAACAAGGAAGGACAAATAAGATAACTCAAGGCTAGGCTAGAGTTGCACATGTGGATGAAGATGCCAAATCATCACATTCTAAAAATGCTAAAAGAGGAGAAACACTAATTAATAGAAGAGTCATGCTGAGTTGTGAGAATGAACCTGAGCAAAGGAGGATCTTATTTCACACTAGGTGCAAGTGTGAGGATAAATGTTGTGATGTGATTGTTGATAGTAGAAGCACTAACAATTTGGTGTCAGAAGAGATGGTCACAAAGTTAAATCTCAAGAGGCAAAAAAACCCACACCCATACCAAATCACCTGGGTGCAGGATGACCACAAGGTCATGGTTAATGAACAGTGCCTAGTAAAGTTCAAGATTGGAGGATACCATGATGAGGTACTATGTGATATCATATCTATGGATGCATTTCATATTTTGTTGGGTAGGTCATGGAAGTTTGACAGGTGTGTGGTACATGATGGTCATGTGAATACATATTCCCTAACAAAGGATGGAGTATAATATAAGCTAAAGCCATTGAAGGACTTAGAAGAAAAGGTATGTAGTGTTGCAAGAATAAGTTTTGTTGATGGAAGAAAATTTCTAGAGGGTATGAGGCATGATCGTATGTGTTTTTTATTAATTTTGAAAACTGGTAAAGAGGAAGTAGAAGATGTACCTATAGAAGTTGCAAATCTTTTGAATGAGTTTCAGGATATTGTGTCTGATAATTTACCTGATGGATTACCACTTGTAAGGAAGATCAGTCATCAGATGGACTTGATTCTAGGAGCCAGTTTTCCAAATAAGGTAGCACACAGAATGACACCAGTAGAAAGTGAAGAGTTGAATAGACAAGTACATGAGTTGTTACAGAAGGGGTTCATTCGAGAGAGTCTAAGTCCTTGTGTTATAGTAGTAGTATTAGCAACAAAGAAGAATGGAGAATGGAGGATGTGTACATATTCTAGGGCTATCAACAAGATCACAATAAAGTAGAGATTTCCATTACCGTGGATGGATGATATTATGGACAGTTTGAGTGGAGTTGTATATTTCTCAAAGATAGATTTGAAGAGTGGACATCATCATATTCATTTCAGAGAAGGAGATGAATGGAAGATTTCCTTCAAGACAAAGGAAGGGCTATATGAATGGTCAGGCATGCCTTTTGGGCTAACCAATGCACTGAGCACTTTCATGCGGCTCATGAATGAAGTTCTCAAAGAATTTATGGATAATTTTGTCATTTTTTACCTAGATGATATTTTGATCTTTAGTAAGACATTGGAGGAGCATATAATGCGTATTCGTAGGGTGTTTGAGAAGTTAAGGGAAGGAAAATTGTTAATTAAATTGAAAAAGTGTAATTTTGTGAAGAAGGAATTAGTGTATCTGGGATTAGTGGTTTCAGCAGAAGGTTTAAACCTAGATTCAAAGAAATTGAAGACTATCCTCGAATGGCCTACTCTAAGGAGTACTACTGAGGTAAGATCTTTTCATGGTTTTGCTAGATTTTATAGAAATTTTATAAGGAGTTTTAGTAGTATTTGTGGACCCTTGAATGAAACAATGAGAGGAGCTAGGAAAGTGTTTAAGTGGACTACTGGGGCAAATAAGAATTTTAAACTGTTGAAATATAAATTTACAGAATAACTTGTTTTAGCACTTCCATATTTTAATAAGGTGTTTCAAGTAGACTGTGATGCTAGTGGCACTGCAATAGGAGTTGTTTTGAGCCAAGATGGTAAACTTGTTGCTTATTTCAGTGAGAAGTTAAATGATGCCAAGAGAAAATATTTTTTTTATGATCAGAAATTTTATGCTATAGTTCAGACATTGAAAAAGTGGAGACACTATCTTCTTCCTAAGGAGTTTGTTTTGTATACTAATCATCAAGATTTTCAATATTTGAAGTCAAGGCAAGTTGAATCAGAGGCATTTGAAATGGGTTGAGTTTTTGTAGAGTTACACATTTCTTTTGAAAAACAGGAGTGGAAAGTCTAATAGGGTTACATATGCTCTTACTAGAAGACAAATTTTGGTGAAAAAGATACAAATTGAGGTGGTTGGGTTCAAGGAACTCAAGAGTTTGTATCTAGAAGATCTCGATTTTTGGTGAAGTTTGGAAAGCTTGTACAGAACCTATTACTCTAGAGAGAACAAAGTGGTTGGATTTCATCATCCAAGATGGTATGCTATTCAGAGGGAGTCAGTTGTGCATTCCATTAAGTTCTATGAGGAAGAATCTCATCAAGGAGAAGCATAGTGGAGGATTGGCTAGACATTTTGGTTGAGATAAAACCCTTTCTTTGGTTAGTGAGAATTATTACTAGCCACAATTGTAGCAAGATGTCAAGAAGTTTGTATAGAGTTGCAAAGTATGTCAAATGGAAAAAGGAGAAAAGCACAATACATGGTTGTATTAGCCATTACCTGTACCAGAGAAGCCATGGGAGGATATAAGTATGAACTTTGTTCTTGGTTTGACAAGGACTCAATGGGGACATGATTTAATTTTTGTGGTGGTTGACAGATTTTCAAACATGGCACATTTCATTTCATGCAAGAAGACAAATGAGGTTGTTCATGTAGCAGAATTATTTTTCAAAGAAGTGGTAAGACTACATGGTTTGCCAAAGAGCATAGTTTTAGATTGAGACACTAAGTTTGTTGGATATTTCTGGAGCACATTATGGAAGAAGTTTAAGATAGATTTGAAGTTTAGCTCATCACATCATCCACAGACTAATGGACAGATACAAGTGGTGAATAGGAGTTTGGGGAATTTACTGAGATGTTTAGTTGGAGATAAACCAATGGGATGGGATTTGATTTTACCATAGGAAGAATTTTCATACAATAATTATGTCAACAAGAGAACTGGTAAATCACCATTCTAGATTGTATATGGAAGTAGTCCCAGAAATGCATTTGAGTTGAGGAAGATAGACAAAGGAGAGATAAGTAGTGCTGAAGTTGAGGATTTTGTAGAACATTTAAAGAACATCCATGAGGAGGTGAGGAAGCACATTACCAAGATCAATGTGGATTATAAGGCTAAGGCATATGAGAAGAGGAGGCATAAGGAATTTTAGGTTAGGGATAAAGTCATGGATCATTTGCAAAAGGAGTGATTTCTAGTAGGTACATATAACAAGTTGAATAAAGAAGTTTGGGCCATGTACGATACTGAAGAAGCATGATTTAGGAAATGCCTATGAAGTAGAATTGCCTACTGAGCTGAATATTTTAACAGTATTTAACATTTTAGATCTGATATAGTATCATGAAGGGAGTGTTGAAAATGAGATCACAGAAGCATAGTGGAGTATTCCAGCAACTAATTCAGCTATCAAGGAGATTGAGGATATACTGGATAGTCATGTTGGAAAAAGCACGAGGAACGGGACATATAAATAATATCTAGTCAAATGGAAAGGATGACCTATTGAAGCTTCATCATGGTTGACAAGAGAGGAGGTTAACCATCTTGGTTTTTCTCTGCACACCTAAGACATGACAAGGTCACTTCTCAAATTACCCTAGGTGTCTAATGCAAGAGCATCCTGGGTGTAAGAGCGATCTTGCATCACCCAAAACTATTTCTAGTTTCTTTTCAATAAGGGCTATCTTGTGTAGAGATTTTATTTATGGAAACTAAATATTTTTAGTAAGTTGGTCATACGTGCTCAGAATGTTCTAATTTCACAGGTGGAGGTTCATCTTATTCATATCAGCCTACCATTTGAGTTTCATTTCCATATCATCTATATTGGTGAAGTTATTGAGGTTTTCAAGTATGAAATCTTTGAGCTCAATTTTGAAGGCCTTAGAGGCTCTGGATTGCGATCGACCCCCAACCGATTGGAGCTTGTGTGAGTTAAGAAGTGTACATCAAGTCCTGACATTTCCAAAAAATGGCTATAATAGAAAAATGAAGCTACGGTTAAAAAGTTGGGCTACCTAAAAATAAAATTTGTAATTATTTTCAGTCGGCCGTAATGTAATAATTATGAAAAATAAAATAATTCTAGGGGAAGTTAGCCTTAATGGATAAATTTCTTGAACCTTCTCGGGTGGTAGAAAATTTTCTATATAAGGAAGGGGCATAGTGTTGTCTAGGGAAGTTCTTGGTAGTAGTTCTGGGTAATTATTTGAGGCTTTGTCCTACAGAATATTGTAAGGAAGATGCCCATGTGGCTTTATATATTATAATTCTAAAATTTATAATTCCACATTTGTGGAGATAATAAGAAGCCCATTTTTTTTTCTTGCAAATTGTTGTTGTTTCTTTGTATCTGTTATATGTTTGTGGTATTAATGGGAGCACCCTTCATCAGATACTTTTCATCAATCTGATCACTAGAGGGTAGTACATAGGGCTATTGTTGGTTAAAGGAAACCTACTATAGCTCCTTCATTGGTTCCTATGGTAGATTATGTCATTCATAGCACCCAACTTTGAGGTTTGATTGATATTGTGGGGGAAATTGCAGCAGCTTTCACATCCATATCTAGTGATCATGTTGGCCATTATTTTATGTCTCAACGACACTCTAGATCATCAGGTGGAGCATCCTCTAATATGACCTCACATGACATGTATAGTGCAGCGGGAATCCCTTCACTTTCCAGCCTAGAGGGATTAACAGGAGAGATGATACATGGTGAGGGCACCTAGGTAGGGTTGTTTAGTACCTAGTGTTCCTAAATTTTGGCTTGTAGTGATCTTAGCCAAGCCACTAGGGTAGGGAGTGGACTAGTTAGTCCCTTTGGTGTGTTAGTCAGTGTTTCGTCTTCTTTTCTTGTTCTTCCTAAGTCCTGGGTGTTTCTTTTGAGCCAGGATTGAATAAGTAGTGGCTAACTTTGCTAAGTTGCCAAGTAGATGATAGTATTGCTAGAAGTTGTAAACAATGGCTCTTCATTGTTTGGAGGTTGTGGAAGGTCTTTTAGGACCCTAGAATGATTAGGGTTAAGTACCCAAGAGATATGAATTGGTGGTTTAGCAATCCATCAAAAATTGCTTGACAACTTTTAAAGTTGTCATGACAATCTTTCTTTCCTAGCTTGTAATCGGCTCTAGAAGATTTCTAGCCTGACCATGGGCCCTAACATTGAGGAGGGGGGATATTTAAGCTTTGAAAACCCTAATTATAAGAATTGGGAAGGGTGCAGTACGGAGATCAAACATTGGTTGTAGTTAGACTGTGTAATTTGTTTTGACAGAGAATACATTTTGTGTTGATAGAGATTAGAAATGGATTGAATACCGACTGTAGTGTTTGCATGTGATAGTTGCTAATGTATTTGGATTCCTAGGATAGTTACTTAGTATTTCATTTTAGTTTTGAGTTAGTTTTCATTGATCTTTTTATTTTGGCCTGTCTCGGGTTGGTCCTGACAAAGCATTGAATAATGGAGTGCTAGATCACTCTCCCATCGTACAATCTATACGAGTCCTTGGGATCTGTGACTAGACTCCTTGTAACATATGATGTACCAAGGAGGGGCCTTAAAAATCTCAGGAGCTAATTTTAAATGGATGCCCTAGGCAAGCTACCAGTGTTTTGTTAAGGATTAGTGTGTTGTTGTAGAGAAGATGGAGTGATTGAAAGCACTCTTTGCTTCAATCAAAATGTGTGGAGAGGAGGCATAAGGTGTTGCCAAGCATCTCCAATGATGAGAAAGCTCAGAGGATTGTGGATGTAATGAGAAACACAAAACCCTCACTGGTTCAGATAGTGAGTTTCAAACCCTCAAATATAGCCTCATTTTTAGCAGGCCCTGTACGGATAGTGTAGGGAAGGAAGACCTACATAATCTTCAAGCCCTTCCAAAAGGGTAATCGAATCCATGATTATTTGGTTGCTTTGATCAGGGAAGTTTGGAGTTATTAGCAAGAAAAGGTCAATTAGGCCTACTAATCCTAGTAGCCTTTTTCAGCCTGACAACAAACAAATCTTGTTAGTGGTAGGACTGAATATGATTGAAATGGGGTTATGTATGGTTTTGAATGCATTTTGATTATGTAGAAATCCTCCTCTCCACTTGAGGATGAGATTAGTCTGCATTTCTATCTCATTGGAAATGGTAAGTGTTAGAAGCAAGCAGAGAGACTCTTAGAGCAGTGAACTTGTATCAAACTTTGGTGTCACAGACTGAATGGGAAAAGGAGTTTGTGACTTCTTAGAGGGTGACTAGGATAGTACCCTAAAGGCTAGGAATTTAGCCTCATTGATTCTAGGAGAGCCTTGGACAAAGCTTGAGCAAGGTTTGTGTTACATCAAATTGGTATCAGAGAAAGTTAAAGGTTTGGTGGATAGTGTATGTCTCTATATACTGGTGAATCAGTAGGGGAGAACACAATGGTCACAAATGTAGAGCTAGCTAGGGAGGTAGAAGATAAAAAGGAGAGAAATAGACTCCTTGAGGATGCTATGGATGAGATGAGGATCAAGCTATAGGAAGTGGTTGATCAAAGGGCACAAGAACTAAATAGGGGTGCTGAAACCAGTGATAGGGGAAAGAAAACTATTGATGTAGATGACATCATACCTAAACCAAACCCCTTAACTAGTGAAGAACCCTTCTTAAAGGCCATCAAGGCTTTGAATGCAAAGGCTTTTGAAGGACTACCACTTTTTAGGGGGAAAATGGACATTGACACAGTCATGGAGTGGATTGAAGGAATGGAAAATCATTTTGAATGCGAAGGTGTAACAGAAGCCCAGAAGATTAAGGTCGCCAAATCTATATTGAGAGGAGCATCCTTGACATGGGGGAAATATCTACAAGATGAGAGGGTAAGCATGGGTAAGTTACCTATAGAAAATTGGAAATCCATAGTGAATAAGGTAAAGGAGAATTACTTGCCAAAAGACTATGAAGTCCAACTTCATAAAAAGAGATAGGGATTGAAGCAAAAGGACCGAGATGTGGCCTCTTATACTAAGGATTTTCAAAGGTTATGCCTTATGTCCAAGATCCAAGAAGAAGAATCCATTAAGGTGGCCGGATATCTAAGTGGTCTAAAATGGAACCTCTAGGAGGAGATAAGTTTATGGACTCCTACCACAGTCCAAAAATGTCATCAACTATCTACCAAAGTTGAAGAGAGAAACAAAAAGAAGGGAGACTCCAATAACAGGGGTAGAGGTAGAGGTAGAGACCAAGTGATTCACAGAGGTGGTTACCAAGGAAGGGGTAATGAGTAGAGGAACCAAGGAGAATCCAAGTTGACTAAGTATAGCAGTGAGACCAATCCAAGAGGGGGCCATTCTAGAGGTAGAAGTGCACAAGGAGGCCCAAATAGAGGAAGAGGTATAGGTAGGAGCAAGTCTTATTTTGCAAGTATGAAATGTTACAACTGTGGCCAATTGGGTCACCTAGCTTATAGATGCCTTGATAAGCCTTCCTCATCAAACAATGGGAAAAGAGTTGCCTATGCCCATGAGGAAAAAAAAAGAAACAAAACACCTGAGGTGGACCATATTGAATTAGAAATGGGAGAAAATATAATGTTCAAGAGGGTTTTGATAAGACAGCAGGTTAAGGATGAGCTCAAGCATAGGAGAGCATTATTTAGGATGAGGTGTAAAATTCTTGGTAAGGTCTACAAGGTGATTGTGGATTCAGGTTCCACTGACAATATCATAGCAGAGGAGGCTTTAAACAAGCTAAAACTAGAAAAGATCCCTCATGTCAACCCATACAAGGTGACATGGATAAACAAAGGGCAGAGTGTATTGGTGAATGAGAAAGCTTGGGTGGAGATCTCTATTTCAGGGTATAAAGATAAGCTACTTTGTAATGTGTTGCCCATGGATGCATGCCACTTGCTATTAGGTAGGCCTTGGAAATTTGATAGGAGTGTAGCGTATGATGGCAAGGAGAACTCCATATCCTTCAAGAAGGATAACAAAACTTTGAAAATTCAGTCCTTGTTGGAAGAGGATGAATCTCAGTCCAAGACTCCAAGCATATTAATGAGTGGTAAAAGGGAGTTCATCAAAGCTCTTAAGGACAAAGAGAGTGATGAGTATGCTATTTTACTCAAGCCCAATGAGGAGGAGAAAGCCAAAACAGGGCCATTACCACCAGCCATTCAATAATTATTGGAAAAGTACAAGGAGATAGTTAGTGATGGTACCCTAGAAACCTTACCTCCTAGAAGGGTAATAATTCATCAAATAGAATTTGTACCAAGTGCATCATTGTCCAATAAGGCAGCCTATAAGCTCACTCTAGAACAAAATTTGGAAGTGGCTAGACAAGTACAAGAATTATTGGATCAAGGGCTGATTAGGAAGAGCATAAACCCTTGTGAAGTCCCGATTGTTTTGGCATCCAAGAAAGGTGGTAAGTGGAGGCTTTGCATGGATTCAAGAGCCATAAATAGGATTACAAACTGGTATAGGTTCCCAATACCTAGAATTGAAGATTTAATGTACTGTCTTGGAGGAGCAATGTACTTCACCAAATTGGACCTTAAAAGTGGATACCATCAGATGAGAATCAAGGATGGAGATGAGTGGAAGACAACCTTTAAGACTACATATGGGTTGTATGAGTGGAGAGTTATGCCATTTGGCCTCTCAAATGCACCTAGCACATTCATGAGGCTCATGAATGAAGTTTTGAAGGACTTCACAGGTTTATTTGTGGTATTGTACCTAGATGATATACTCATATTTAGTAAGATAGCAGTAGAGTATTTTAAACATGTGGAGATGGTCCTAAAGAGACTACAAGAGGAGAAGCTCTCCATAAATCTTAAAAAGTGTGAATTTGTCAAATAGGAGCTTGTTTATTTGGGGTTTGTAGTATCCTATGGATCACTAAAAATGGATCCAAGTAAGGTGGAAGCTATCTTGAGCTGGCCTACACCAACAACAACAATAGAGGTGAGGAGCTTTCATGGTTTGGCTCAATTTTACAGGAAGTTTATAAGGCAGTTTAGTGGTATTTGTGCACCAATGGTGGATACCATTAAAGGAGGTCCCAAGACCAAGTTCAAATGGACTCCTACAGTAGATCAAGAATTCAAAAGGCTAAAGGAACAAGTAGCAACACAACCTATCCTTAGGCTGCCTAATTTTGACAAATTATTCACTATAGAGTGTGATGCTAGTGTATTGGTAGTAGGGGGTGTGTTAAGCCAAGAAGGTAGACCAGTGGCCTTCTTCAGTGAGAAACTAAATGAAGATAAGAATAAATATTCTTATTATGACTTGGAGTTGTATGCCTTAGTACAATCATTGAGAAAATGGAGGCAATACTTGCTACTAAAGGAGTTTGTGGTATTTACTGACAATCAGACCCTTGGCCACATAAACACACAAGAGAAGTTGAGAAATAGACACCTAAAGTGGATGGATTATCTTCAAGCATTCACTTTCACAATCAAGCATAAGAAGGGGCAGTTAAACAAGGTTGTAGATGCACTTAGTAGAAGGTTGCTAACCATTCAAGAAGTGCAGCTAAGTAGATTGGAATAGAGAGTTTCAAAGACCTCTACAAAGATGATGAAGATTTTGGTGAAGCCTACAAGGTATGCTCTAATTTTCAGAATCATTTCCATAGTAAGTTTTCTGATTTTACCTTCAAAGTGGTTTGTTGTTTAGGGGAAATTAGTTGTGTGTGCCCAAGGGTTCCATGAGGGAAAACCTCATATAGGAGAAGCATAATGGCAGCTTGAGTGGTCATTTGGGGTTAACAAAACCATATATCTTGTGCAAAGATTCTATCATTGGCCCAAGTTGGTTAGAGATGTCACCAAGATGTGGAGCAATGTGTAGTGTGCATGAAGGCAAAAGGAGGATCTAGTAATGTAGGTTTATACCAACCTCTACCAATGCCAAACAGAACATGGGAGTGTGTGAGCATGGATTTCATTGTGGGCTTACCAAAGACTAAGCATGGTCATGACAACATTTATGTTGTGGTAGACAGATTTAGTAATATGGGACACTTCATACCTTGCAAGACTACGCATGATGCTAGCAACATTGCTCATTTGTTCTTTAAATAAATTTTAAGGATACATGGACTACCCCTCAGTATTGTTTCAGACAAGGATGTTAAGTTCATGAGTCACTTTTGGAAACATTGTGGAGTATATCGGGTACCAATCTCTCATTTGGATCAGCTTACCACCCTCAGACTGATGGCCAAACTAAGGTGGTTAATAGAGTGTTGGGCAATTTGTTGAGGTGTCTAACTAAAGAATATGGGCAGACATGGGATGTGGTTCTTCCTCAAGCAGAGTATGCATACAGTGATAGTATGAACAGGACTAAAGGAAAGAGTCCCTTTGAGATTGTTTATGGGATGCACCCAAGAGGTGTGTGTGAACTTAGAGACCTTGGATCCATGGAATACAAGAGTGTTCATGCTGAAGACTTCACTCAAACAATGAAAGAGATCTAGGAACAAGTGAGGAAGAACATCCTAGACTCAACTCGAAAGTTGAAGGCCAAGATTGATGAGAAGAGGAAGAATATTCAATTTGAGGTAGGTGACAGTGTTATGGTTCATCTAAAAAAATCAAGGTTGCAGAAGGGTATGTCTACTAAGCTGCAGATGAAGAGGATTGGTCCTTGCAATGTCTTAGCCAAGTTTGGCGCCAATGCCTACAAACTAGATCTGCCTAGTGGATTGAACATCTTCCCGGTCTTTAATGTATCTAATTTGATGAAGTAAAAAGGTCCTCTCACTGAGTTGGATACCAATGATGCAAACATGTGTGTTGATGTAGAACATTAGGCCTTGCTTCCCAAGGCACGGCTTGAAGCAGCCAAGGTCTTAGACTCAAGAGTCAAGAAGACTACTCAGGACAAGGTGTACATGGACCACCTTATTCACTGGAAGAACAAGCTTGAATTTGAGGCTACTTAGGTGGAGGAAGTAGACTTCAATAATTTGGGCATCTCAGAGGATCTACTAGTCATAGGAGTGACTTAAGATTTTTGCTTGTGGGGGAGTATGGTGAGGGCACCTAGGTAGGGTTGTTTGGTACCTAGTGTTCCTAAATTTTTCTTTGTAGTGGCCTTAGCCAAGCCACTAGGGTAGGGAGTGGACTAGTTAGTCCCTTTGGTGTGTTAGTCAGTGTTTGGTCTCCTTGTCTTGTTCTTCCTAAGTCCTAGGTGTGTCTTTTGAGCTAGAATTGAATCAATAGTGGCTAACTTTGCTAAGTTGCCAGGCAAAGGACAGTATTGCTAGAAGTTGTAAACAATGGCTCTTTACTATTTGGAGGTTGTGGAAGGTCTTTTAGGACCCTAGAATGATCAGGGTTACATGCCCAAGAGATATGAATTGGTGGTTTAGCAATCCATCAAAAATTGTTTGACAACTTTGAAAGTTATCATGACAACTTTTAAAGTTGTCATGACAATATTTCTTTCCTAGCTTGTAACCAGCTCTAGAAGATGTCTAGCCTAACCATGGGCCCTAACACTGAGGAAGGGGGATATTTAAGCTTTGAAAACCCTAATTATAAGCATTGGGAAGGGTGCAATATGGAGATCAAACATTGGTTGTAGTTAGACTGTGTAATTTGTTTTGACAAAGAATACATTTTGTGTTGACAGAGATTAGAAATGGATTGAATACCCACTGTAGTGTTTTCATGTGATGGTTGCTAATGTATTTGGATTCCTAGGATAGTTACTTATTATTTCATTTTAATTTTGAGTTAGTTTTCATTGATCTTTTTATTTTGTCATATATCAGGTTGGTCCTGATAGAGCATTGAATAATGGAGTACTAGATCCCTCTCCCACCGTACAATCTGTACAGGTCCTTGGGATCTATGACTAGACTCCTTGTAACATATGATGTGCCAAGGAGGGGACCTAAAAATATTAGGATCTAATTTTAAACTAATGCCCTAGGCAAGCTACCAGTGTTTGGTTAGGGATCAGTGTGTTGTTGCAGAGCAAATGGAGTGATTGAAAGAACTCTTTGCTTCAATCAAAACATGTGGAGAGAAGGCCTAAGGTGTTTCCAAGAATCTCCAATGCTAAGAAATCTCAGAGGATTGTGGATGTAATGAGAAACACAAAACCCTCACTAGTTCAGACAGTGAGTTTCAAACCCTCAAATATAGCCTCATTTTTAGTAGGCCCTGTACGAACAATGTAGGGAAGGAAGACCTATAGAATCTTCAAGTCCTTCCAAAAGGGTAATCAAATCCATGATTAGTTGGGTGCTTTGTTCAAGGAAGTTTGGAGTTATTAGCAGGAAGAGGTCAATTAGGCCTACTAATCCTAGTAGCCTTTTAAAGCCAGACAACAAACAAATCTTGTTAGCGATAGGACTGAATATAATTGAAATGGGATTATGTATGGTTTTGAATTCATTTTGATTATGTAACAATCCTCCTCTCCACTTGAGGATGAGATTAGTCTTCATTTCTATCTCATTGGGAATGGTAAGTTTTAGAAGCAAGTAGAGAGACTCTTAGAGCAGTGAACTTGTATCAAACTTTGCTGTCACAAATTGAATGGGAAAAGGAGTTTTAGACTTCTTAGAGGGGGACTAGGATAGTACCCTAAAGGCTAGGATTTTAGCCTCATTGATTCTAGGAGAGCCTAGGACAAAGCTTAAGCAAGGTCTGTGTTACATCAACACATGTCACATTGACTAGTTTGGTTGAGGATCGTATGGATGCATATGCATTTATAGTAGCAGAGCATGATATCCCCATATTGGATGTTAGAGCTCATGTGGGTACTATTATGTGCACTCAGCCACATCTTTCTCATCACCTGGACCATTGCCATAGTGCTAGTGCCCATGAGGATCCACCTATCAACCATTCTATTGCTACAAAGGGAGAGGCACAGCGTACAGACCCTTCAGTGAGTGCAGGGAACCAGTTCTCTGATGTTTTCCTTAAGGATGTTGACTTCAACATGACCACTATGAGTTACCTAGATTTTTTAGATACGTGATGATATGATTTCCATGCCATCTCATTTGGTTAGTTAGTTACATTCATCATTAGAGGGACTTGTGCTAACTACTTATGTTGCAGATGCAAAGTTGAGCTTGGACCAAGCGTAGTGAAATCTTGATATCTTGGTTGATAGGAACGAGGCTAGGGAATCTGGCTACTATCAGGTGCCAGCATCTACATAGGTATAAATCTTATTTTTAATGTTATAATTTAGGTTCAATTTTCAATATTTCATGGCATGTAAATTTACTTTTTTTTTTTTAATTTCAATACATGATATATATAAATATATATGATATTTTTTCTCTAGTAGGAGATGTCTCTTGTTAGTCCTTTAAGGATTGATCATGTACTTCATCAGAACTCACTCAATGATGACATCAGTAGTGGACGGGTGAGTTTTTTATTTATCAATGTGTACATGTATTTAATTTACACACTTTATAACATATTTTCTTGTAATATTTTATCGAACTTAAAATGATACATATGTTAATTTATATCACTTTCTCTATAGGGATCTGCACATCCTTCACAACATGATAGTCACTCTAGGGACTTCTTAGTGAGGATTTGTCATGATGAGTCCTAGGCACTTTCATATTTGATCTAGACATATTACATGTATTTGATGCTATATTTCCTCTCTAGACTTTAGATGATTGACATACATTGTACTTTGATATTATTTGATTTGTAGACTTTTGATCTATGTTTGACATGATTGAGATATGTTTCATGTTTACAATACTTTATCTCTATGTTTTAAACATACTTGATTTATGATTCATGTTTCACATGTTATATACTTTCACTCTATACATGTGTGATGTTTGCATACTTTCAATCTATTTGTTTAATATATACATGTTTGATGATCCAAGTTATATGTTTGATGATCTAAGTTATATGTAAGTTTATTCTATGAATGATTTTTGACATGCTATATACTTGAGATCTATGTTTGATGATCTTACTTATATTTACATTTGACATGTACATTATATTTAATATTGATGATCTAAGTTAAATATGTTTAATGATCTAAGTTATCTTATGTTTGAAATCTAGATGATATAAAGCATCCCCTTTTAAGACATGGTAAGGTAGTAAACAACAATAATTTGACTAGACTTTTAAAACACATGTGTCCTAATGTAATCAACTATAAAAATAAAGTATCCTAATTAAGTATTGTAACATGCATGATACACATTCATATTCCAACTAGATAAGTATCCACATGACCTGATTAATCAACTAGATAAAAATAAAGTATTGCAACATGCATGATACACATTCATATTCTTGGATAAGTAATAAATCATCTCCTTATGAAATTTTTGAGATATTATAAATTTTATAAAATTGCTCCATTCACTACGGGCACCAGTAGGAAAGAATGGACCTAAGAAAACCTATGGTCTCACCCGTGAAAAATTTAGTACATATCACATATTTTGCATGATTTATTCCACATCAAGTGGTTCAGCTCTCTCTTGGATAATGTTTAATATTCTCTCATGGTCATCAGTTTTAAGTCTCCACTTACGAATGCCACGTCTCATCACTGGATGAAGAGATAGGATAGTGAAAATTACAAGATGGCTATATTGATAAACCATGTTGTTAGATTGATAATCAATAAAATGAATCCCATGTTTAATTATTATGAATTTCTTCAAATACATTCCTTGCATAACTAAACCTACACAGACAAGTTCAACAACATATATAGATGTGAAAAAAACCATAAATACATGTATAATTCCATCACAAGATAGACCTCAATTGTAATAAATTAAACATAAATACACTACTAACCTATGGGAAACATAATTTTATCACTTGTTTCATTATTTTTTAGCTTCATCCTCTCCTTGGTGTAACATAATAAATAGTAACTAACACCTTCCACATTTCCAAGCTCTTCTATTACTGGAAAAATATGTCCTGCAAAACATGTTTTCAATTTGACCTGTAAATATAAATTAAATAGACTTGTCTATTTTACTAGATATACGTACCATCTAAATTAAATGGTAAATAAGAATATGTGTACATGCTTTCTATTTATCGATTGATTTTATGAATCCTTTAAATTTATATATACACATACCAATTTTGATAATACTTGAAATATGGTCATAATCAGTAGAAATCAATGGAATATCATCAAAGCTTTTATCCTCAACTTCATCATTTGTATTAGTAACATCTAGTAGAACCAAATTCCATTCACTAACATATCCATATTTTTGGTTGATACATTCACCATAGTTTTCAAAAATGCAGTCATAATAAAAGCATGAGTAATTTTTAGTGTACAATGACCACACATTACTATCTGTACTCATAACTAAATGAAAGGATATTGTTTCGTCTACCCTCTTGCATCCATGGATTGATCTTGTATCAACACCTGAACAAAACACATGTAAAAATTTAAGACAAATTAAAATCATATATATATACATGTTCTTCAATGATCAATAAATTTAAAGTGTACCAAAATTTAAACTGAAACAAGTGATGTTGCATTTATACCTAATATCTCCTAGAATACTCTGAACATTATGACTCAATCCAATCGTGATGATGTGTTATCCTGATTTGGCACCACAAAATGCATCTTGCACTACTCAACTACATCATGAGCTTTATTTATATATGATATCTATGATAGTCTAGTTGATACTTTCCTAAAGCACGTTTGATACAAGTTCTTATACCATCATGCTCTCCCTTTCCATGTCCACTCTCAAAGGAACTCCAAATATGTGGTATCTTTTGGTATCGATGATATCTACATAGTGTATAAAATAGCCTTGCTGATTTAAATTGTGTTGCACATCCATTTGACCAAACAAAATTCTTTTCAATTTTGATGTTTTTATTTTCCAAATATCCAAAAAATGTCTTAAAGAAATGCTCAAAAAAATGTATGGCATTCTCTTTATCATCACTAATGTAAAAGTGATATTCTTTCTTTATGACATGTTCTTAATATGTACTTTCAACACCATCCAAACCTAATTGTGCATGTCGATAAGATACGTGTACCATGATAGTGACCTTCCCTGTATTGTAGTATTCTGCCTGAAGTTGTTTTTGAGAAACAAAAGAGTAATTCTCTGCAAAGTCAACAATCAATAAAATAGTTCCAACTAGAAAATTTTCTTTTAGTATTTTGAACTGTTCTTCTTTCCATTTAGAAAAAAAACATGACGTATATATGGTTGAATCAATTTATGAAAATTCTCCATAAATATTGCAATAGATATCTCATCCTCTACATATTCCAACCTTGTTGATTCTTTCCCAACTTTTGTTTCAAACTTTATGTAATTGTAACTCTTAAACTTTACCATCCTCCTCATGTTACTATCTTCAAGTCTCAAAGGAAATTCAGCCAAATCCCCTCATGTTTGACAAGTTATTCTTATGCAATCTATTTCAGGTATTTTATGATCAATTGATTTCTTACATAATATTGATGCTAGATGAATTGGCTTGGATGTTTAGGAAAAGAGTTTTGAGAACCATCACTTTATTCTATCATCTTTCTAAACCCTTGATAGTAGAGATCAAATTCAATATGATATTGAAAACAACAAGTTTCAAAAGATTTATTTATCTTTACAAATTATGGCTTTAACCTTTCGAATATTGTTTGTCCAATCTTAATGTTAGGATTTGAATTACAAAATGAGAGATACAATTCATGTTGTTTGGTGTCCAACCAATGTTTTTTGTGCTGGAAATATTCCTTAAGCCCAATCCTCTTCTTGGTAACATCTCTTGTATTTGGTGAAGGATGAGTATGATCAGTCCAAAATGTTGTGACCAAGTTCCTAATTGTTTCCTTAATCCTATCAAAGTGAGGATATCTACACATTAGTGCTCAATTACCTTCTAATGTAGTATCATCCAAATTGATTCTCCATTTCAAATAATATTTTATTGTCTTCCTACTATAGCCGATATGATATGAAAGTGAAGAAATTTGTCTTTTTTCAGACATGTTTTTATTTAAAATAGATGTCACTATCACTCTTCTTGAAATGGACATATCCACAGATATAGTTGTTTTCACAATGGAATGCAAACCTTCCTTAACACTTTCAACAATATTTTTTTGTTCATTACATGATTTTGTCTTATTAAAACTTGCATTAACACCCAAAAAGTTTAATGGCTCTTTTAACTCATCTTTAAGAAGTGTAATTGATAGTAGTTGGGTTTTTTCAAGTGTATCTAGATTCTCAAATTGTGCATTTATTTTCTTATACTTTTTATTCAATGCCCTCTTCATAGTATTTATGGATTGTTTAGCATAATTTCTCAATTTTTCCAAATCCATTTCAATTAAAATATCTACTCTTTTATGATTAATTTTTCTCTTTAACTGTTGGGGTAGACTAACATTCTCAACTATTGCTTGTACTTAGGCTGCAAAAAAAAAAAAATTAAATCTCTTAATGGCTCATCTTAATGGGACCTTAATGAAATAAGTAGAAACATGATCATGTCAAAGGGATATGAGGTTGATGATCATCCACTTGGAAATGAGGTTGATGAACAAATCTTGGAATCCTATGCTCAAGTACTACTATTAGCACCTAAGGACCCTAATGAACCTAGGTGGGGTACTTGTGAGGAGAAGATAAGAGAAATTGATGTAGTTCTTAACAGTGGAGCAACAAAGAGGAAAGTAGCTAAGGTTACTTCTGAGATACTCAGAATTCATGGAGTAACTCAAGAAGACCTTGACAAAGAAAGATAAGAAAAGATTTCTTTGGGAATTGAGAGCGCATCTGCAGAAGCCAAAGAAGATGACCCTAAGTTAAAGAAGGTCAAGCTAGAGAAAATCAATGAACCAAAGGATAAACAGGACAAAACTGATGTTACCCATCTTGTGCCCACTAAAAAAAATGATCTTACAGCTCCTCCTAAGTATAAGGTAATGGCCAAGAGGAAGAAGGAAACCATCACTAGTCACCTATCCTTGCGGGCAACAAGAAGTAGGAAGAATACTCAAGCACCTCCAGAGGTAGGTTCAGACCTAGTCTTAAAGTGTTGAGTACAAGGATTGTTGATGAAGGAAGATTAGATCAAATAGGAAAGTTTTATGAGATGTACAGTGAAATAGAAAATTCATAAATTCATGGAATGATCATCAAACATATGATTAAGTTCAAGAAGACAGTCTTGGAACTTAAGATATTCATTCCAAACAATGTTTGGAATATCTTGGAGTCCCTAAAGAAACAGGCTATTGAAGAAGATCTTAGGATAAGGGAAACGATTCTTGATGAAAGTCTACTGGTGTGTTCCTTAGAAGAGAAAACACTATTTCTAGATCTAGTGAAACCACACCTAAGAACAATGTTGAGAATTCTGCACATAATGGAAAAAAATTTTGAGTTGACAGCCAAAGAGATAGAGAAAGCCTTTGAGAATTTTTTTCTAAATAGGCACATGTATCCACCTACTACGCCCATAGCTCAAGTGCCCACAAAGGTAGCCACAGAGTTAGAGACCACTAATGTACCATTCACAGGTCCTCAGGATTCAGCACCTATAGTTGAAATACCCACAGAGGCAGAAAATTTTGCACCCATGTTAGAGACACAAAAGGATAACACTACCATCATTGATAATGTAGAGATAGCCATGGCGGCCATAGATAGAGACCTGGATAAGTTTGAGGAAGCTTTTGTGAGCACACAAGAAGCTGAAATTCTATGCGGTGACAATTCACCCAAGATACAAGAAGAAATACTGATAGAAGATCTCACGGGTAAAGAAAAAGAGGAAGAAAAGGTAGAAGAGAAGAAAAGAGAGGAAGAGGTAAAAGGAAGTGAATCAACATATGAGCCATCTATTGAGATGAAAATTAGAGTAAAGAAGTGATGGATAGTACTCATATCACTCCATTACTCTCAGCATCATTGTTGTCAAGTTTGACACTTGACACCACTAGTTTGGACTCTTGGGGAGAAGAAGACCTGATCAAGATCAGTGTCTTAGCCATGGAGAAAGAAAAGGAGAAGCAGGTAATGATGAACCCCTTGTTTGTTGAATCAGAAAACATTCTAAATAGCTTGCTACCCTCAGACAAGAAATTTTCTAAGGTCCATTCAGTTGATGATGTCAGTAATATATTGACAGCCTTCAAAGGAAATTTTTCTAGCTTGGAAGAATCTACATCTCAAGTTGCAAAAGAAAAATACATGAAGAAAATATTGAGAGAACTAACTGGAAACTTTTCACTTGACCTAAGTTCAATGAAGATTGGTCAAGCCTCATTGAAGGAATTCGCAGCCAAGGGAAGGAAACTCATTGCTGATTGTATGAACTAGGATAAGCTGACTAGTGATCATTACAAGAAAATCCAAGAGGTAGAAGAAATGATATAAAATGTAAGGAAATCATTAGAAGACCCCTCCACTGATGTGAACATGTGCAACAATGTATACCAGGGGAAGTTAGACAAGATAGAAAAGGCTGAAAAAGAGATGTCCAAGATAAGGGCAAGGAAGACACAGCTCAAGAATGCTCTTGTGCCCTCTCTAGATGTACTTAATCAGAACATCAAGGAGATCGATGCCACCATGGTGACATATGATCAAAGTCCTAGCATAGATTTGGAGAAGATGGAGAAGCTGATATATTCCTTATGCGCCCATCTCCAAACTGTCAATGCACTGATTGCATTCTGGAAACAAGAGATTCACAATTTATAGATTGCATATCCAGATGTACTTTCATTGTAAGTACTTGTAGTTACATTTTTGGAGCACCTTTGTCATTAATTTCAAAGGGGGAGTATTGTGTATAGAATATGGAGTCTTGGAGTCTTATATGTAAAGAAGATGTATAATAAAGTCTAAGGGAGATATAAGATAAAGTATGTTACAAAAAATTTTTTGTAAGGGTACAATTAGTAACTTTGCCATAGTCCTTTGTTTCCATCAATGACAAAGGGGGAGATTGTTGGAAAGTTGACTATACTATTGTATATGACTAAATATAGTGTTGTCATTATGGCAACAAAGTCGTATAGTTTTTTGGAGTCAGAGCACATTATCAGAAGATCATAATTTGGCTAAGTATAGAAGACTAGACAATTAGCAGAGTACCAGAAGGTCAGAGCATCAGTGCACATGCGTATGACCTAGTTAAGGTATGTGCCCTTGAAGTTAAGCTTGTATGTATGTATTCATGCTAAGTCTAAGAGGGCATCATCAGATGAGATCATATGATGAAGATACAGATAGTTGAAGAGGTACAGCCAGTGAATTCCAGAACAGAACAGAGTATGTAGCCGACTAGTAGTATTTTGTTTAGCGGTTATAATATTGCTTTGTAAAGGCTATGCGCCTATTGTAATCAAGTTGTAGACATGTAATTATGTTTTTATGTAAACATGCTTGATCCAATTCAATTGGAAGCGCTGTATGTAATCGGTTATAGGCCGACCTAGTTAATTGTTTTGATAAGCACATATAAATATGAGATGCGCCCTTTGTAATAAGTATGGAAGTAAAAAAAAGAGTTGAGATAAGCATAGCAGAAGTGTGCAAAGAGTAGTTAAGATGTATTAGAGCTTTGCAGGAGGTCAAAGCATCAGCGCATCAAAGGAACTGATCTGACAAGCAGTGTCATAGCACTAGTTCATCCATTAGATATAGTGTGTATCTCATATCAGAAGGTTGTAGCCTTCACCACTTGAGCAGTGAGCTCTTGGATAGTGTGTCCCCACCCCTAACAGGGTTATTGTAAAAGACTCCTAAGAGGGTCTGACCCTTGACAAGGTCACTGTACTAAAATATTTGTAAAGATCAACTCCTAACAGGGTTGCAAGGTCTCCTAATAGGGATCATAATACACTAGTGCAGATTATTAGTGGGTATCAATTCCCACCGGGGTTTTTACCTATTCGGGTTTCCCCGTAACCATATTGGTGTTATGTGTTGTGAATGTTTCTCTTGTTTGTATTAAAGTTTATTTTAGTACTTAAGCAATCAGTTGAGTTTCAAGAGTAAAGTAAAAAGATAAAATATAGTGAACACTGATTCACCCCCCTCTCAGTGTTCCCATTCCTAACATTAGGTCCTAATAGGTCTAATTAGGTGCTAATAGGTCTTAAGGGGTCATATTAATCAGGGTGGGTCTAATGGGGTCTTAAGGGGTCATATAACCTATTATAGCTCCTAATAGGTCTAATTAGGTCATAATAGGTTTAATTGGGTATAATTAGGTCCTAATAGGTCTAATTGGGTCTAATTAGGTGCTAATAGGTCTTAAGGGGTCATATTACTCATAGTGGGTCTCATGGGGTCTTAAGGGCTCATATAACCTATCATAGGTCCTAATAGGTCTAATTAGGACATAATAGGTTTAATGGGCTATCCTAATATGTCTAATTTGATCTAATTATGTCCTAAGAGGTCTAACTGGGTCTAATTAGGTGCTAATAGGTCTTAAGGGGTCATATTGCTCAAAGCAGGTCTAATGGGGTCTTAAGGGGTTAGGTATTAATACATTTAATTGGGTCTAATTAGGTCCTAATAGGTTTTAAGGGGTCATATTACCTATCATAGGTCTTAATAGGCATAGATAACTAGGTATAATTAGGTCGTAATAGGTCTAATTACATCTAATTATGTCTAATTGGGTCGTAATAGGTCTAATTGGGTCTTAAGAGATCATATTAAGCATATTGGGTCTAATTAGGTCCTAAGGGGTCATAGTACAAGCATATTAGGTGTTAAATAGTTTAATTAGATCTAATTACACCTAGCAGGGGTCCTATTACTCATATTAAGTAAATAATTAGGGCTTATTAGAACTAATTTGGTCTAAGGGGTCCTATTAAGTTCACAAATAGGCCCCTAATTAGCTACTATTACTATTCAATATTAGTTCCTATTACTCATATTAGGTCATATTACTCACATGTATTAGGTACATTAATTAGTCTAATTAAGTATAATTAGGTCTTGTTAGGTCTTATTAGGGGTTAATTAGTCTAATTAGGCCTTAGGGGTTATATTATCCATATTAGATCTCATAATAAGTCTAATTATGCCTAAGTGGTCCTATTGCTCATATTAAGTGTACTAGTAGGTCCTATTACTCATATTTGGTGGCTCAATATACAAATAAAATAAGCATTAAACATGATAAATGGTAGAGGCAAAATTATACTTTTAATTAAGAAATATATTTCACACATTTTTGAAGATGGAATATTAAAAGGTAAATGACTAAATTATTTTTAATGAAATATTTTATTATTTTATAATAAAAATACATTGAACAATTTCATGTACTCTATAATTTGATAGATATCGAGGTGGATAGGCCCCAAAATAACAATTCTTTCAACATCACGATGTTGTTTGAGAGCGTGCTGGCATGTGAAAGGATTCCTTTCATGGTATCTGATGGTTTTCATTGAACATACATGACCTAAGACCTTTCCCACATGTTTCCACCCACACAAATCTCATTAAAATAATTCTTCACTCATTCTTGGCAATGCCTCTATAATAAATATGTAGTGCCTTAAGCCCAGTCCTCACATTATCTATCTACATTCCTCTAAATTAGAGAGGCTATTTAAGCTTCAAAAATTTTGAGCTACTTTTCCAATGCCAATCAAGAATTTGGATGGACAAGAAACTTGTGTTGCTTCTACAACTTCAATACCAGATAACGCTTTCAATGTATGGGAGGATGATTTTGTCAATCCATGGAAACACCATACGAGGTAAGTAAAAAAGAGGGACAAGCTAACTTGCTACAACTTGCAGAGACATTAGGTGGATCCATTCATGCACACCTTCTTATTTAATCTCCTTGCCACTCCATTCAAAGCCCATTCCCTTGCATACTAAGGTAAATCTAGATGAGAATACCAAGGGCTTAGTATGGTTTGGTGGTGAATCCCCTTGCCACTCCAGTTGAACCCCATTCCCTACTATTTCTTGACCTCTCCACTATTTCAAGAGGTTGTATTCATATAATCAAGGATATTTCAAGGACAATATTTAACCCTCTATTTATTAAGTATATAAATTGACACCTTTGTTTTGCGTATTTCTGTAGAGTTGTGCCTATACTCAAGTTTAAATTATCAATCCTCATGTGTAAGTTTTAATCCTATTTTCCATTCTATATGGTAGTTATAGAGTAGTAATAACCCTACATGTGTTAAAGGCTTCAATTCACTTCTTGTATTCAAATTTGTTTGTGTTTTATTGTTACACCTAGTAAGTCATTCTCCTAGGTTCTAAACACACATGTGTTACTTAAGTTTACTTAGGAATACATAGGAATATTCTCACTTTCAATTGTGTTATCATATTATCATTTTTCCAGACCTTAATAAAGACTTATGCTTTTGTTGGACATATCACTTTATCACTTTTCCATCTATTACATGGATGTATTGCAAAAACACATTTCCACCTTGGAAGTCAATCCACCTTCAGTGAATGTGGGTAACAAACATATTTCCACTTTGGAGAGCGATCCACTTTTAGTGGATATGTGACACTTTTACTTGTCCACCTTATATGGGTGACAAGTTATCACTTTATGTATCATGTCAAAAGATTAAGACACTTACAATAATATTATGCACTCCTATGTTTTCACCTTGGTGTATTTAACCAAGGGGTATTCATTGTAATATTTTTTCAATCTATTCAATGAAGTGAATTTAATTAATTCAATCAATTTGATGAATTGATCTGTTCTATTATGTTCTTGGTAATCTAATACAGATTATTTTCTTCATATTATTTATATCTTCCTATTGTGATTTACATTATGCCTCTAGATCTTGGATGGTTAACTTCATGGCCAAATATTACAAAAATCTATATCATTTCATGTGTATTAACATAAGAAGATATGATCATTCAATACTTATCCTACCATATTTTTTTGGTGAACATATCTTTTTGTTTCACTAGTAATGTGCTTGTTTTGGTTGTAGGTTGAATCTTGATTTATGTTTCTAATGTTTAATTCTATGAATGGGTAGGAATATCTTAAACTAAGTGCATTTCCCTTTATTTAAGGATTTCATTTCTTCTAATTATTATGTCTAAGTTTCCTTTTCTTCTATGTGTGATTATTAGGAACCTTGGATTAGAAATAACATATGGTGCTAGTCTTTCAACCTTGAAGGTTATTATATAGATCAATATCCAAATATGTAAGACTTGAATGGTCCATTTGTGTATCCTTCTAGTATAGAGTGTGTTGGAATTGAATCAAGTGAATCTTCATAATACCCAATGAATGATTCAAGACTTAATCTCAAAGAAGGTTATATTAGGATGATGGATTAAATCTTAAACTTGTGTAGTGGATACTGAGGTGCTAATTCATTGAAAATGAAAACATTCTCTCATTTTTACTCTAGTGGGCCAAGGAGGCTCTCACTAAGTTTCACCACATAAAACTTGAATAGAAACTAGATATAAAGATGCTATATGAAACACAAGATGAGTAGAGTTTTTTTGACAATTTTCTTTCTAAATCACAAATGAAATTTGCAAATATTTATAAAATAGAATAGAAATGACAATCCCATGTAATGATTCTTCCTTATTACTTCTCCCTTAGGATACATGAGCTTATCAAAATAATATGCATGGAAATCTAGTAGATTGTTTAGATCTACTTCTAAAGTGTGGATGCTAAGATTGTACTTACAATTACAAGTACATCGTGATAGAAAGGTACATAGGATTAGATAATTTTACAAAATTAGGTTGTAGACTTAAGATTGAAGTCTAAATAAGAGTTGCATGAGTAAACACAAAATTAGAACCTTTACATAAATTATGAATAATATAAATTAGGTCTTATGATCACACACTCATGATCATACCTATATACACTTGTTCAGAAGTAAGACCTACTAGAAGGGGTATAAAATGGTTTTCTAATCCATACAATTTAGACTCAAATTGGGATTGTCAAATCCCAGAATTCACATTTTTGATGTTTTTTTTTCAAAACATGAAACTGAAATAGGGATTTGTTAATTTCCATTTACCCCCAAAACTAGCATTTGAATCTTTCATCTAAATAGGTGGAATTGGAAAATTAATTCCAATTCCACTTAAATGGGAATTGGGGGTAAAGAAAAAATTATAATATTTTAAAATCCATATGCAAACAACATTTTTCATCTTCTCATTATGAATTACATGTGAACCAAATGATTCCAATCATATTCCAAAAACCATTTTCTAGATTTAAAAATTCCAAAATTGTCAAATATTGGAATTTGACAATTCCAACGTTATCTAATTTCAACAACCAAATCAACCCTTAACTTCACAAAATTATGGAAGTGTAGAGGTGCTCACAACGTGGTGTTGAGGTGTTGAGCCTTGTAGAGAAGTGACCAAATGGGAAGAACTTAGTGCTCTATCACCCTTGTCGAGGTCCTTGTAGATTGGAAAGCTCTGGTATTTTTTACATGGAAGTGGTTGTCTAGGTGTGACAGAAAATTGGTGGGTGGCTGTAGGATGATTGGTGTTTAAAGAGTGGCAAGAGAATGAATTCAAATTGGGCCTAAAGTGGTGTTGAAGAGAATAAGTCTCCACTTTCACTGGAATGAGCATTGAACACATTATCTTTAAAAAAGTATTCTAACTTCTTGTTGTTGTCTAAAAGTACATGAACCTCATGTGCAAACATTACTAATGTTGATTATTCTACTTTAAATTATTAAGTGTGAAGCATGGGGCTCTAGTATAGAACACTCTATTATCTCATTTGAGTCATTGGCAAGTTTTGAATCTTGAATTTTATTTTGTTTCTTTGTTTATCCTAAATCTAAAATTTAGCCCAAAGATGAATGATTTTTTGTGGATATTAAGGAGATATAAGGACACAAAATTTTGAAGTTATAAGGACAATGGATAAACTGACTATTATTACCAAATTTGAAGGGGCTGAATTTCATAAATGACAAATTAAAATATAATTAATTTTGATTGAAAAAGATCTTTGGGATATTGTAAGTGGACTTGTTAGAAAACCACAAGATAAAGATGAAACAACAAAGTGGATAGATAAAGATCATAGAATCATGACATTAATTGGTCATATTTGACGAAATAAATATGGATGGATTTACCATTTTGTTTGGTTTACAAAATGTCCATAAAACAAAAATTGTTCAAATTGAAGATGAATGAGGGAGATAATATTGTTAAACAAAATAGCATATTTAATTCTCTTCTTAATAAACTTGTAGATGTAAACTCCAAAGTTGATGATAATGATGATGCCAAGGCAATCTTACTAAGTAAACTGGGCCTTAGATTTTTAATCATATTGTTTTTACATTGAACAAAATGAATCCCAGTTTGGAAATTGTAATTTCTTCTTTAATTGATGAAGGAAGTAGAGTTAATAAGAGTCATTTAATTATTGAGGAAAGTGATTTTCTCACTAGGAAAAAGTCTAACATTTCAACTAGAAAAGAATTCAAATGTTATTAAATTTATCAGAAAAATGGACATGTGAAGATGAATCACATTTAATGGGCTAAAGATCTCAGCGACAAAAAATTGAAGAAAAATACAACTTTCACGACAACTAAAGGTGAAACACACTTTTGTGGTTTTGCATTACATACAAATGACTCATCTAACAATGACAACCCACCTCATAGTCCAAGAATTGATGAAATATTTATGCTTTAGAGAATAGAAAAGAAATTATAGGTGTTTGGAGGTAATGAAGGTGAGAAGATATTCATCATCCTAGGCTAGCTTCTCACTCAAGAATGATTCATTGCGTGAGGAGGACCCTGTTTGTGTCCTTAATGAAAAGAGGGGGTTTGACATATTTGTCACTAAAGATAAGAGGGGGCTTGGCATATTTGTGTCCTTGAAGACAAGAGGGGTTTTGGCATCATGGTTGTCCCTTCAAGGAGAAAGGGGGGCAAGATTTGGTTAATAATTTGTCGAGAAATTAAGGAGGTGTTAGACAAATTTAGAGGAGATGTGAACTTTTAGAGGAAATGTGTCTCATGTGCAGGCTCATAGTTGGTGATTTATGCACCACTAGAGGAGAGTTTGTTTCTTCAAGACTTGAGGAGGCATTAGACGCACTTGGAGGAGATGTGGACTTTCAAAGGAAAGGTGTCACATGTGCATCACTAGAGGAGGTATTAGACACACTCAGTGGAGATGTATAATTTTAGAGGAAATGTGTCTCATTGTGCATGGGAGGCATTAGATGCACTCAGAGGAGATATGGAATATTGGAGGAAATGTGTCTCATTATGCATGGGAGGTGGGAACACTCATGTTGTGCAGATGGTTTTAGTTTCTATGATCAGAAAATCCACGAATGTAGTTAGTTTAGTGTTTTTTGAGTTTGGCACTTCTTGAGCAAGTGAGGAGGATTGGTGAAGGTGCTTCATCAAAGTATCTAGAAGGGTTGGGTTCAAAACCATTGCAATGTTCCACTCTTGTTCAAATTAATGTAATAAGGAGGGGAATTTTGGCATATTTCATATTTTGGTAGCTTAGTTTATTACTTTACCATTGGTTGGTTATCAACAAGTATCGTTGGTTTTCAATGGTTATAGCTATGGAACAATTTTGAAATTGTTATGTGAATGATCTCCTTGTATTGCCTTTTTAAAGGCACTTATCTTGAATAAAATATATTAAGTTTTCTTTTCTAATTTGATAATTTATAAGTAATAGATGTTTGGTTAGCTTACAAAGAATGACCATAATAAGAGATTCACATTTCTATTCCATGCATAAATTTTGATTAATTGCATTCATGATTTACAAACAAAATTAGCAATTACTACTCATCTAGTGATGTATATGGTATTTTTATATTATTCTTTTTAATTTTCATATGATCAAGTGAGAACCTCCTTAGCGTAGTAGAATGTAAAGAAGAAGAAAAAATTTCACTCGCTTGTGAGTTGGACCAATAATATCCACTACTTCATTTTAAGCTCATCAATTCATCATCCTAAGCTAACTTTCCTTAAGATAAAGTCTTGGATCATTCATCAAGGATAGTAGAGTGGGCCTTGATTCAATTCCATCACACCCTCTACTATAAGGAGTATAACCACGAGTTCAAGTATTATAGATTAATATATGAATCTATAGAACAACCTCCAATTTCGAAAGGCTAGCACCATATTTGATTTCTAGTTCAATGTTCTCAATAATCAATCATAAAAGAAAAGGAAACATAGATATTATAAATGAAAAAATGAAATCCTTAAATAAAATGAAAATGTACTAAGTTCAATAAATTCTTACCCATTGCTAAAATTATATTAGACACGAGTTATGGCTCAATATACAAATGAAATCAGCATTAAACATGATAAATGGTAAAGGCAAAATTATATATTTAATTAAAAAATAGATTTCACACATGGTTTTGAAGATGGAATATTAAAAGGTCAATGACTAAATTGTTTTTAATGAAATATTTTATTATTTTATAATGACAATACATTGAACAGTTTCATATACTCTATAATCTAATTACGTCGAAGGCGTTTCATATAAGAAACGCTTGGGTTAACCAGATCGATGGCCGTCTAGAATGTCGTACGCATGCAAGACGATTGAATGCATCGCGTCGGTTTATTTCCTCCTTTCTGATTGGCTGAAAAACAGCAGGCCAGGTGGCATCAACAAAGGTTCTGTGATTGGTTATGTCCTGAACTTAACCCTGCTGGAGTTAGCTATAGTTAACCGTCGGCCTTAAATGACATCTAAAACTGACGTTGCCCCTGTACTGGAAAGGCTACGATGTCAGAGGCCTACTGGTCGTGTCAGCGAATTCCGGCTGTTGCAGGCTGTTGCAGTGGGTGGGTCTTGTCTATTATCCTGGCATCATTCCCTTCCCTGTTCGTAGGGGCATCAAGCAAAAGCCCTTTTTCATCGAATACCTTCGATAACACCCCTTCCAACAACAAAGCCCTTCTACTTTCCCATAAAAATATAGTACTGCGATCTAAACTTTCCCATAAAAATATTGTGATGAGCTGCAACATAAATTTATAGAGAATTTTAGCATTATATACCTGAGAGAAATCTGGTACCACCACCAGGTTCCTTCCCTTTTGGGTTTTTGTTTCCATCCACCGCTGTATCATTCTTTCACTCCCTACAATGTCGAGGCGCCAGAACCTCCTGATTTTTCCAACAGTATCCATCCATTTACCACCCAGATTCTCACATTTGGAAAGGTCCAGTCTTGTTAAAGATCGGAGAAGATGAAAATCATCCGAAAGCTTTAGTAAATTGGAGCTTTAGAAAGTGAAGGCACAGTAACAAGTCTGAAGGATGAGAAAAAGAAGGCTGAAGTTATATTAGAAGCTAAAGAAAACCTAGTTTTGGAACAGAGATTCAAAATAAAGGAATCAGAAAGTGAGGTCTGTGATAGGAATTTGAAGCTAGACGTCATCAAAGCAGAAAGCAAAACTGAGCAATGGAAATAAGGTGAAAGCTCAATTACCCAACCGTATCATATCTCGTGTTTATTTGTGTTTGCTGCGCTCAGGGGAGAATTTTGTGGCAGGATTTCTCATGGCTCTGCAGACTCTCGTGGTGTTGTTGGCCAAATTTTGTTGGGTTTTGTCGGAGATTACAATAGGCAACAAGTTCATCCGGGGATGCGTTTTAGGATGCCGAGATCTCCATTTCTACAAGAATTATGAAGCTGTGAAGCATGAGTACGAGGAGTTTGGCCAGTACCGAAAAGTTTTGAAGCGGGTGTGCATGCCACAAGAAAGCCCAGGCAGTCTCTGGTTAGCCTGCAGGAAATCTATTCAGCAAATTAAGGAGCGTATGCAAGCCGGATACGAGGACGCCAAAAAGTGCACAGGGCTGATTGCAACGATTATGGGGGTTCACACATCTGCAGGTACTGAAAGCCTTGTTGCTGAATTTGAGTCATTACCACTTGTGAAAGCATATTTCCCCAATCTGGATAAAATGTGCTGGAAGATGACAGCCGTGTCTTATCTCAAAATCCTAGCTCATTTTTTTCCGGGCTCTGACCGTCTAGAGAGAAGCATCAAAGTGTAAGCACAGGCAGAGGATTTCATGAATTTCTTAGACAGTGCAGAGATCCAAGCTGACGAAATGGACTTTATGGACAGACTTGGGATGGAGGCCGATCAGATGAGCAAGGCCGCGGACCTGGAGTTCAAGAAACTGCAAGAATATGCTTCTACAGAGGAAAATTAAAATTACTCCAGTGGAATTGATTCGCAAGCTAATGCTTTCGGCCCAGCAGGTTCTCGTTGCTTGATAAAGATGCGGATGCTGATGTGGAGTTACAAGACTCCATGGACCTGTCGAAAATAGCGCCAAGCTACAGCTTGTTCAGGGTTTGCAAGCACTTAATAGGAAAGTACGAGTGGCGATATGATGGATTTGGGGAATAAAATAGAAGATCAGCTGCGTAATGTTTTTGGTCATTGCGTTTCACAAATAACAGATAAGCTTGTACAGAACTGCAGGGATTGGGCAAAGGAATTTGATGATGATAAAATATGGGACGCAATTTCCATTGCAGGGAAGGTGAAGTGGGTGCTGGAAAGCTGCGAAACGGGTGCTCAAGCATGAGGAATAGCACGAACCCACTTTGTGTCCAGCTCCAGGAGCATTCGAAATGTTGTCTTCTGTGCTTTTAACTGAACAAAAAAAGGGGAAGAACTGAGAAATGAAAATGAGTTTACTTCTCAAAGAGTGCAAGATCTGGTGAATGAAAATGAGATCAATGAACAAAAACTGAAAGCTTTTACACAAATAAGCCGAGGCAATCGACATGTCAAAGGTGAGGCTAATGTACAAATGCAAGTTCTTTCAGAAAAGGTGAAAAGGTTGTAAAAGGAGATTTCAAATCTATCTAAACGGAATAAAATTATGTCACTTGCATATGTCAAGAGATTTCAAATCTATCTAAACGGAATAAATCTATCTTTTTTTTGGTCTTTGCAACTGCCGAGGTAGACACGTCGATGGCATGCGTATTCTTAAAAACTGGGAACACTCCTCTGTGCATGTAGTTCTCCAAGTGTAATTCTTTACAGTGCTTGTAGAACTTTGGTGTTGACAACTGGACTTTGAATCCATCCTCCACGTTTTAATATCAATGAAAGATAAATTCAAATTTAAATCCTCGGTTCATCGGCGGAGATGGCATCATGTTCTATTTCCACGACAAGAAAGACAAGAACTTCTGTTTGGTGTCAGACTCGGAGCCAACGAAGTGCCCACCTGGGACGATTCCTGATTGTTTTTATTGATTGAATTTGTGAGGAGATTATGTTTGTTATAACCATGAAGCTCCTTCAAAAGGCGAGTATAACCAATAACGGCGTTTTCTTCAACCTGGTGAACACAATTCGAACGCTATCAAGTGTCTAATGATCGTCTCTGTCATTGGACCAATTTTCATCTGAGGAAGATATAAAGTAGACTGAGCGCTGTCAAAATGTATGTGCTCTATGCCGCCCTCGCAGCAAGGCCTGAATTTTACTCCGGCTTTGCTTAATTGTGATGCAGAATGAAGCGTACTCCTTCCATAATTGCGAAGGCGAACCTCTAGCGTTGCATAGCCCTTCCTATGTCCATTACTACCTTTGACCCAGGGACCATTGATTTTGAGCAATGTAAAGGGAGACCAGCAATTACTACGGCTTTCGCCAGCAGGAGGGCCTTGGCCAACGTGTGCAGGCCGCTTGATATAAACTGTTGCATGGATGCAATGCAGGAGATGACGTTTGCTTACTAGATCTGGGTTTTCACTACGTTTAATCCACAATGGGGAGTACTCAGAGCATACTTTGGCAAGAGACTTCATGTGGGTGCAGTCCATTGGAGTCCTCTTCCTCGGAGCCAACGAAGTGCCCACCTGGGACGATTCCTTTGACCACCTCGCCATTGCCTTGGACGGCAATTCCATCCAACTTCCTAACCAGGAGGGGGCCACTGCCACTCTTCTCCTCTCTTCCTCCAACCTCACCATCCTTCAAATTGAATGTTGGGAGATTCTGTACATTAAAATAAGTTGAATATCCCCTGCTGTCTCTAAACTTTGATAAGTAACGAGAAAATTTTATTTTACTGCCTTAAAAGTCCTTTTTTTTGTTAAATTATTAGGGTGGAACCTTGATCGTAATGGGTGCAGAAGCTTTAATGTCGATCAAACTGAATGTTGGGAGATTCTGTACATTAAAATAAGTTGAATATCCTCTGAGAAAATTTTATTTTACTACCTGAAAAGTCCCTTTTTTTTTTGTTAAATTATTAGGGTGGTGAGTGATTTGTGTTAAACCTTGGTCGTAATGGGTGCAAAAGCTTTAATGTCGATCTTCATCTGCATCACAATGTTATTCCGGATTTAGCTGTTCATGGCTACTAAATCCGAAATAAATAGTTTATTTGATTTATTCGGAAATCGTTGCGGGCTTATATTTCGGAAATCGCACCTGTTCCTTGCGAAATCCGATGAGACTCTCTACAGGCTTACCAATTCTCGATTGGAATTCTATGGAGTCCATTTGCCTTACATACCCTGCATCTGCCGATAACCCGCATCTATGTGACACTTAGTTTTTTACCAAATTTTTCTTATATATTTTACAGGTCACACATAGCTTATTAAACAAAAACCATTCTAAACTTTAATTTTTTTTTTAAATTAGGCTCTAGAAAGGGAAGAAATATTATGTGAGAAATGTTATAAAAATTATTTATTTTCATTTTCTAATTTAATAAAATTAATATATTAATAGAATTTAATTTTTTGAATTATATTTATACGTTTCTAATTATATTTTTTAGTAAATTTTTATAAATACTATATTAAAAATTAAGTAATAATATTATTTAACTTTTTAAAATATGTACATATATAGAAAATTTTATTAAACCCTAAAACATAAAATTTGAACCAAAGTTCTACTCTAAATCTCAAACTCTTGTATTTTTTTTTAATCACTATCTACAAATTATATATATTATTTAATCAATTCATATATATACTAATATATCAATACAAACATATATGATAATATCAATGTGTAATTGTATTTTTTATTTAAATACTTTTATTTATAGTGTACTTATATCAAATATATAGTTTTATAGGTATATATCAAATTTATTAATTTTAAAAAGCAAACACCAAATATTATACAATTATAAAAATGAAAAGACGAACTATTTATATAAAAATCTTTGATTTTAAATTTTCTTCCTTTACATTTTTATTCTATTTGTCATAATTCATTCATGTAAATAATATGTGAGATATTAATTCACTAGTGTGTAAAAAAGTGGACTAGGTTGAGTGTAATAGTTATATTAAAAAAATTAATTTTGGTTAGTTAGTTAAATATTAATATGTAATAATATTTTTAATATGATAATTAGATGATAACAACATAATGTCATAATGATATTTAATATTTTAATTTTTATACATAAAAAATTCTCATGTCTATGTAATAAAATAGAATTTTGTTTTAAAAATGTCATAAAATAGATTACAATTTTAATAATAAAAAAATATTCTTATATTTTCAACAATTATCTTTTAGGTGTTGCTGGACTTCTGGCCGAAAATTTATCTCATAGTGATGAAATACTTCATGCTGGAAGGTAAGTTCACTATTTTTTACTACTACCACTTACCGTTCCTGAATCATATTAGAAACAAGGATTTAATTTCCATTCCTTTCTATCTTCTGCACTCCATATAGAGTAATATCTTTGATATTAAGAACAACCTTGATAAGTCAATACCTATCCTCCATTAGGGCCTCCTTCTATGCATTTACCAGTTTCACAAATCTATCTGCCCAGCACCCCAACCCCCCGATTATCCAAGAGATGACCCGGGAGGATTCCCCAGCCAAAACTGAAAATCCCACCTAGTCCTCCTCCCAGTCCGTCCATATCATCCAGGAGCCTGAGCTGGGTGCTAAAGAGGGTAGAACCCACAAAAAATGTGTTAAAAACCCTTTCAATAGGAAGGAGGGCCAGGAGGAGTCTTATGTCTCTGAGTCTGTGGAGAATAAAGATAGGAAGGAGGCTGATAGTACTCCTGAGACCGAATGTAGGCCCAAAAAAAGAAGAATGATGGAGAGCTAGGTTAATCTGGAGGTGGACTTGAGTGGCTCGGGTCGCAAGAGGTTAAACAAAATTGCCAAGGAACAATGTAAAACCAGGTTGCTGGAAACGGCCTCGAAAGAGCATTCCATGACTGAAAAAGACTCCCAAACCATTGAGTCCATGAATGGTTCCTCAGATGATCATATGAGTCCCCCTAGGACTGGTAACAATCCTCTACCCAACCCAAAGCAAGCCATGGAAACCCCCAATATCCCTACCCCGCCCCTAAGTCCTGCTCATGATCCCCAGGATAAGCCCCCTACCTCTGATTACAATACCGAGGCTCTGGAGGACAAAAACAAATTCAAAGGCACTCTCAAAAGGAGGTTCTCGAATTTGGACAAAGATATTACGGAGATCAAGAAAAATATGCAGGATATGATGAACCAATGCATGTTGACCAACAAATTTGGCCCGAAGGTCATGCACGCTTCAGCTACGACTCTCTTTCATGTGTAGGAAAAGCTAGCGGGTGGTAGTCTGGAAGCGAACGAGGACAACAAGGATATTTTCCTGTTTCTGCAAGAAGAGTGGGCTAGGACCCTGCTGTCTAAGCAGTTGGGTGGGAAGAATTAGTTTCTAGTTTCCATGTGTTGGTTATTTTTGACTGGGCCTAACCCTAGGATCGCCTATTTTGTGGTTGGGGGTTAATGTTAATTTTTATATCTTTCTATTCAGCCCTGCGTGGCTTATAACTGATACTTTACATGCTACTGTTTGTTTTAAGTACTCGATTTTAATTTGTTTGTTCAGTACTGTGGTTTATGTTTTTGATAGGGGCAGAGTTAGACTTGGTGATTATACTGTTAATCTGTTATATCTGCTTTGACTAGTTCCATTAATGTGCTACTAGTCCTTTGTTCTTCGGGCCAGCACCCTCTTGTTGCTTTATCTATCAAAAACAATTATCTTTTAGATGTGGTTGAAATTTTATTTCATCAATTTATTTTTTTACATATCATTCATATAGTTTTTTCACATCATCATTATTATAATTTAAAAATATTTTCTTTTACATAAATTTTATGCATGTTATTTCTCAACATAATGAAAATTTGCTAACATAAAGAAATACACTAAACATGTATTATCAAATTGTAAATCACAAGCTTACATTACATTGGTGGAGGTGCATTCATATCAAACTTATGATTATTTATAAATTTATATATTAATATAAATTTTGATAATACGTTTAAATTAAAATAAAATAATTAATTTAATCAATACTTATAATTTAAATTTAGTACACATAATAATATTATGTTTATATTAAACTTAATTACTTTATATTGATTTAGATATTATATAATTTATAAATTTATTATATAATTTATAAATTTATATTAAATTTGATGTCAGTGATTCATTAATATTAATAAGGACACATAATGATAATAGGAACATAACATTATATTTTTTCAAAAATAATATTTTTGATTTTGATTTTAAGGTTTTATAACTAAGAATAAAACTTGGGATTGAGAGCAGTTTGAAGAGTATTTTCTAAATATTAATAACATTGTCTAAATATATATATTTTAAAAAGTAAAATAATATTATTACTAAATTTATCATATAATATATTTATTTTACTAAATAATATTATAAAAATTAAACAGATAAATAAATATTATTAAAAAAATTAAATTCTATTAATATAATTATGCCAAAGGCGTTTTCTTATATGAAACACATCTGGATGGGTTAATGCGATGGATGGCATTCTTGCATGTTGTACGCATGCAAGACGATTGAAATCATCCGCAGCGTTTGAAAAAACCCACTTCTATAAAATTTTGAAAGTGTGAACGCCTTTCATAGTAAATTTTATTTTGTTTCCACGTACGGTTTAATCCAAAGCCACATATTTACTAACTTCCTATAGACCCGGGTTAAATGCATAATGGAGAACCACATATTTGTTAACTCGCATTCAACCGGGTTAATTCTGTCGTACCAGGGCAGCTGCAAAGCTGAAAGGATATTTTAAAATTAATAAAACTATACCCATAAAAGAATTCTTGTTGTACAAACATTGCAAATCAATGAAGAATATGCAGCAGAACCGGCCCTCTGTAACCACAGAGCCACCACTCTGTTTGGATTCAAATTCCGTGTGCCCAATGATGGAATTACCTATTGCCTTTTTTCCATTTCCCATTTTTCCGAGCAACACTAGAGTCCTGTCTTGATCCATTGCTAATTTCACCAAGGTAAATGATAAAAAACATTAAATTCCCACTAAAATTATGTACCAAAAGCATTGAAAGAGAAAAAAAACCAAATAATCTCTCAATCACCAACTCGATAATCCCCGACTGATTGTAGAGAACACAATGTATGCAATGTTCTCTTTGTTAGTGGCTTTAAAGAGATGAAATCATGGATTGCATTAAAAATAAGGCATCCATCGAATACAATTTAAAAGAGGAGAGAATATTGGCATTATTTTGAAAAGATAGAACGCATGTTGGAACCGATAGAAAGGAACGAACCAGATATAAAGGAACAAATAAATGACAGATCGCAAGTGAAGGCACCACTTATCACTAAGAATATGAATATTTTTTAAGGTAAGTAATTCGCGTAAATCTTGTCTAACCGCCTTCGTCTTTCAGAAACTGCTGAGCACATAGCCGGGCAAAAGGCTCAACCAAAACCCATGGCAGAGCAGTCACAAGCTCTTTCCTTCCAAAGCATGAGAAAACTCTCCAAACCTCAGCATTAATATCTTCCACAAAGAACTTAGGCAGAATGGCCATGGCCACCCCATGAATAGCCGAAGCTTTGACGCCTCTCATGGAGATAAATATCATGAGCTTTATCGCAGAAGCAGCCGACACGAAGGTGTAAAGAAGCCAGATGAAAGGCGCACTCCAAATTATGGGAAGCAACAGCGGGGACGAAGATGTATTAAGATGGCACGCAAAGTGTTTGAAAAAATGCCTCAACGAAATGTGGTTTCATGGACTACTATGGTTGCAGGATATACATAAATTGGGGATCTCGGTAAGGCCATGGAGCTCTTCCAGAAGATGCTTGAGAGAAATGTATACTCGTGGAGTGTAATGGTCACTAGGTATGCCCATGCAGGCTGTATTGAAGAGGCACTAGAACTCTTTAAGAAAATACTTAACTATGATGTGGTAGCATGGAATGCCATTATTGCAAGTTTTGCACAGATGGCGTCATTTAGCAGATAACATATAATAGTATAATTATATTAGGGTAGATGGAAAGAATCCACATGTAATTAGAAACTGCCTACTACTGGCATCCATGCAAAGTTCTGCATCAATTATATAAGCACCTGTCCAATGTTTGGGTCCACACCACTAAATCTTCTCCACGCATAGGATTGGGGGTCTTCCATTTTTGGAAATTTCTTTTTCCAAATTACCCTGCCCACTTAATAACACGTTGATAATATTAATTTACTTTAAAGGTAGTTTATATAAGCCACAAAATTATTATTATTGTTTATCTAAATTTGTTTTTACAATTTTATAATATATCAGTTATTTTTAAAATTTATATATGTTATAATCCATTAATTAATATACCATATTTGGTAGTGATGGGTATTTCTCAAATAAAATTCAATAGAAAACTATATCACATGTGATCAAAGAACAGTGTTTTCTCGCCTGTGCTACCTAGCTAAATCTTTTGTGTTTTCTCGTTGAGGAGTTGTCATGTACTGCGTAGGAGCTGGCACATCATCGTGTGCAGTTCCATAATTAGAGCTGAAGGCCAAGTGTTTTTGCCTTTATTCTTAACATGTGTAAGCCTCATGACAACTCAATAAAAAGGATATTTATATTCACCCATGACAATTTTTTCTTTCCTACCTATGGGATTCAATCACTTCCAACTAACTAGCCCATGACTCTAGTCCTATCGATATTTTCGATGAAATAGTATTCCAGTCACACCCATTTTCACCCAATAACGACATAAAGAATTCCTTACGTAAATAAGATATCGATATTTTCGATGAAATAGTATTCCAGTCACACCCATTTTCACCCAATAACGACATAAAGAATTCCTTACGTAAATAAGATAAATTTGAGCGGTATCGTATTAAGATTTTGTGTAATCTTGCTTAAGATTAAAAGCTAATAAGATAAAATATTATTATATTAAAGCTTCATTAATAACATACAATCAGATCATCTGCCATCGGTATCTTGGGTAGTTTGTTCTTGATCTACCTTATTCCGAAACTTATGGACGCCAACGACCGTTGCAATCAAAATTCTCGGGGAGAACAGTTTACAGGGCCACCAGGAGTTCAAATGGGAGGTATATACATAGAATAAATGGATACACCCAAAAAAATTAATTTTCTTCAGATTTCTATTTGCAGATCAATATTTTAAGAGAAGTACGACATCCACATTTAGTCAGGGTTTTGGGGGCCTGTTTCGAGCGAGGATGTATAATCTATGAATATATGTCCAACAGATGCCTCGCCAATCATCTCAGCTCCAGAAAAGCCCGTCGGCCGTTGCCTTGGCACACCAGAATTAACATTGCCGCAGAAATATGCTCGGCATTACAATATCTGCATAGTTTTCAGCCCAATCCCTTCGTCCACCGCAGTCTCAAGCCAGGAAATGTACTCCTTGACAAAAATTAATAAAAGCAAAATAAGTGACTTCGGCTTGGCTCATCCTCTACCTCGTGATTTAGTCAAGATGCTCCTCTCTGTTCGGCTCGGTAATAGAAATGGCTAACGAAAACAGAGGAAGGTAACTTGTTAAGTAAACGGAGTAAATATAATGTTTTTTTGGGCTGCGAGAGTAAATGGAAAACTATCGGCTTTCTACATGTTTGGGGACTCAACGATCGATTCAGGCAATAATAATCAGCTGGCAACGCTTGCCAAGGCCAACTTCCCTCCCAACATGTTATTTTCATATAACACGGGCAGAAAATTCCACGCTTCGAATCATTGATGACGGACTACCAATGAGGGCAATCCCGGTGGCAGTACAATCAAATCATCTATTGTCGGGATCTCGACTAATCTATTCTTGATATGCTATTCTGAAACTTACGGACACTGGGTAGTCCATTCTTGATATGCTTATTTGAAATTTACAGATTTCGGGTAGTCCATTCTTGATATGCTTTTCCAAAACTTACGGACGCCATGCTTATTACCGTGAAATTTATAGTCAGAACTAGAAATCAAATCAGATGTCAAAAAATATTATATTTCATGGGTAGTAATAATAAAATGTTTCAGCCCAGGAATAACATTTACTAATCTTGGGCTTAGTTGGTCAAAAATATTAAGAATGACATTAAAGAATTTTTCTTTTTGAGATCGTCGTACATTTTATCGTAAATAACGTTGGAATGCTGAAGATTTGTTCACAGTATTTTATAGTTCATGAGTTAAAAAAATTAATGATATTAAATGTATTTAGAAATATTGAAGTATTCAATTTCATCTTTTTAGGAAGTCAAAATTATAAAAAGTAATTACAAAATAATAAATAAAATGTGGAAATGAACAGTACCAATTTTTTATTACTAATATATATATTTATAAAAGCTTCTTGCTTCTAAATTTTTTATTTTTTTGGCGAAAATTTTATATTTATATTAATAAAATTGGTTCAAAAAAGGGCTCCCAGAGAAAAGAACCAGTAAAGAAAAATTTCGTTCGTTACCCATATTTACAAAGAAGACAAATCTGCAAACCTTTCAATTTGTGATCCTAGCTACAAAATCCCATCATAAAATCAAATATCCATCCTTCCTAAACCCTCGTCAGGAATAAGGGGTGGATATATACAATAATCCACGACCCCTACCTTATCACAAAATAAACAATAATTAATTAGGCAGGGGCACCCATCAACCCAAAAACCCCTACAAGATAATAAAGAAATATTTACATATAAGTAAAGGCCCCTGCCTAAATGTACATCAAAATTTTCCAGTAGTTGATAAACAGTTATGAAAATGAAGGACCATCACAAATGATACATAGTTATAGCAATCTCCAACGATGAAGCGAACAAAATCATCATCGGCCATAGAGCAGCACCCGATAGGAATATAATCCCAGCTGACCGAAAGAACCTATGACACACCAAAAAGGAGAGATCGAAGCTTCATAGTAATAAAAGATAAACAAACAAAGATGCAATGAAATTATTCCTAAGACTGCATAGTGGCATCCACAAGGTGAGATTAATGAGAAAAAAATAGCAAACTCCAAATCCTATCAGCCTCTGCATGAATAGAAGAACCATCAGCAAAGTTTTCCATAGAACGCCAAGAGGGAGAAAGATTTCCTCTAGCTGGTTCCAATTCAGGGTTCATCAAAGGAACTGATGAACCGACCAGAGCCAAAGTAGAGGATCTTCCCTCAACAGCAGAGGAGGCATCTTGAGGAGAGAGGTTAGCATGAGAAATTGCCTCCGAATGAGCCAAAAGACCCAAAATGGCATATCTTTTTGAAAATGCCTTTCCTTGATAAGAAGCATCAACCAAGTCCCTGTTAATAATGAAATCCAGAGGTTTGATAGAGGAGGAAGTAATGCAATCTTTAATTGCCCCATAGATCAAAACAAACTTGTCTGAGGTCAACAGCAAGTAACATGGAAAGATATCACCCACGCATGCTTCTCCTTCCCACAAAGTATACCCTTATACAACAGCCAACAATTTGTCATTCTAAATAACCTTAGGCCAAATAATAGCATTAGCCACATGATACAATAACGACCAAGATTGAGAAAGATTCAAAAATATAGAACATAATACAAAGATTATCTATGAGGGAAATACAATTTTCTTAGAGCTTGGAGACAAAATAGATTCCCCAATTAAACGATGAATGCACCTTGGACATTTTGGATAGTGAACACAAAACATAGAATCAAGCAATTCATTTGAGATTTTACCTTCAAACGGTAGCTCCAATTCATCAGAGGGTAAGGAAACCCTTAAGTTCAAAGGTTTGAATTCGTCCGCAAATCTTGAAGAAGCCATTACATAAAATAACCAAAGAAAAGACTTACCCAGATACAGCACGTTACATAGAGCAAAGCATAGCAACGTAAACATTAATATATAGGAAGGCACAAAGACAATGAAAGGAAGGATAAATGTAGAAAAGTGCGATGAAGCATGGGATTGTACACATCCATTAAACCACACCAGATAGTAGATTTAAAAAATCCACAACACGTGTAATGGAGCCATCATGAAATAAACATAGCATCAACTGAAGATTTTAAGGCATCGCAAATCATAATAACTAGTCAAATCGAAAGCATTAGTGGCACAGACTAGTTAGGAGAATAATAATGAAATGGACATCCCAATTAATTAGATGACATAAACATATTCCAAAATCAAAGGCACGAACTCAAAATACGAACTTTGCTTACGCCATGAAGCCTGTTGCAAAGTACAAAGCATGACAAATGATCATGACAAAAACATCGTACAAATGCCAAGCACAAATCTCTAGAAAGAGCATATTAAAGCAAGCTGAGCCAATCAGTCATGAAAATATGCCAACCAAGTATCAAGTTACAAACAGGGTGAAGAGATCAACTCAAAATCTATAATTTTGAAAATAGAAGGATGAGATTCAGAGGAAACTAACTTGGAGGGGAATAGTAAGGTGCATCCTCTGATCCAAGTTTAGAGAGAGCATCTACTAAGTTGTTTCCCTCTCTAAAAATGTGTGATATATAACACTCAAATAAGGAATCTAGCAAGGACCAAATCTTTTCTAGAACGTAGAGAATTTTCCAGGAGAAAGCATGCTTGGAGATACAGGCATTAACAATCACTGGAGAATCTCCTTCAATATGGAGAGAATTGCATTTTAACTTTTTAGCGGCAGAGAGACCATACAACAAAGCCAGAACCTCTACTAAATTGTTTGTCCTAGGGGGAATAGGACGAGCCTGAAAACAAAGAATAGATCCAGAGCAATCCCAAAGAGCAAAACCAATACCTGATCTTGCTTCTAAAAATTACAAACAAATATTTTCTTATAAAATTTTATATTAAAATTTATAAATATAAAATATAAACTTCATCTCATTATAAATCTTTATTTACTTTTCTTAATTATTAAAAATTAAAATTTTCAAATATAATAACCAATTTTATCCAATTTTATCATGTAATAAAAGACATAACATATTTTAATTTTATATTGATTATAATATTTTATTAAAGCAATAATTAGAAATTATTTGTAGAAGAATAAAAATAAATTATAATTGAAAAATCTAAATTACTAGAATATCTTTTGTTTAAGTATAGAAAGAAACAAAAAATAACTAGAAGTAGAAGTAAGAGAAAAAGACCTTGTATAGTTATTGGTTAAATTGAATCATCTACCATTACCTCTTTGGGTCATTTGTGTACTCACCATTGCGGTGTTATTTTCTTCCTTCTCAATTTGACATAACTTTTTTCTTCATTGGGTGCCTCCTATATGGTAACTATTGGTTTCAAATTTAGGGTGTTGTTACTTCCTTATTGCCCACGTTTTGGGGTTTTTTCTCGTCTTTTATTCCTTTGATTCCTTTTTCTCTTAGCTTGTTTCATGATTTTCATATTAGCTATGCAAGTTTTATTTATGCAAACCATTCCTTGGCATTGGATTAAACTTTGTTAGTGAATTCAAATTTTATAAGCCTTAGTCTCAAAGTTCCATCTTATGTTCTAGGAAATCAAAGTCCTTCCTTGCTTAAGATTCTTAACTTATTAATAATCATCTTTATTTTTTAGTTTGTTTTTTAAATAATGGTAAAGGTTTCCAAATAAGATTTGTAGATTTAATTAGCTTGTTCTATTAACTTTTTGAAAAATAAATTTAATTTTTTAAAAATTTAAAATCTCTTAGCTCTCCAATTTTTTATTAATAGATTATTTAATCAGTTACATTTTTTTTAAAGAATGTTATAAATTTAATTATATATAATTTATGAATAAGTATGTATTTATATATTAAGCAATTATAATTCACCAATTTGGTAATTAGATAGAAAATAGTATTTATGTATTTATGATTTTATTGTTATTACAGTATTTAGAATTTAATTTAATTATCTTATGTTTTTTGAATAATTTGATTCAATATATATTAAAAATTTTAATTTCTTTACTCAAAGTTTGAGACATCTTTTGTGATGATGTTGATGTTGTGAACTTCATAATGTTAATTTAAGATGTAATTTTGAGATTGTGGTGTTGGGTTTGCCTATTATTTAGATTTAGTAATATTTAAAACATAAAATTGTACCTACCATTTTGTTATATTATTTTAGAAAGTTAGATTTTTTTAATTATTCAATTGTAGAACTTGTTGAAAGTTTAAGAACAAATCAAACTTTACATGTAATAAAAGACATCTCTAACCTTAGATGAAGATAAATTACAACAATACAAAGAAATATTATCCTTCTTTGACTTAACTATTATTCATTTATTTAAATTCTAATTTATAAAAAAAAAAAAAACCATTTATGATTTAAGTTTACATCTTAAAATTTCAAGAATAAGTTAGATAAACGTGCTTCTAGTATTTTAAAAAATATATTTTTCTTATTTAACTCAATTTATTTAAATTCCAATCACAACTCTTATATATGTATATTGAAAAGCAAGATAATTGTGTTTCTAAGGCATAAATATATTGAAAAGCAAGATAATTATGTTTTTAAGGTATATATATATTGAAAAGAAAGATAATTGTGTTTCTAAGGTTGAACTAAGGTGACCGATTGAGCTAAGGTGACCGAAGATCAATTTGGAACCACACATGTTAAAATTCCTCTCTAAGATTAAAGACAAGTATGTGGCACTTGTTAAATATTTAATAATTAGTAAATGCCACGTTAAATATTCAATAATTAGTAAATGTAGTTTGGGCAATAATTTAAGTATGTATTGTAAAGCAGAGTGTAAGTGATGTTGTCAGGTCATTATTCTTTGTTTACTATTGTTAGTATTTAGTTAAAATGATTTTGTTTATTGTTTTTATGACTTGTAAATTAATTAATGATTTTTTATTATAGATTCTAGTAAAATAATTGATTATTCCTATTTCATTATGAATGGTGGATTAAGTTTAGCTAGGAAATTATTTTTATTTGAAGTTAGAGATTTACATTGATATTCTATTTAGAGTATATTGATAATATTTTCTTTAGCATTAGTATATTATTTAGACAAAATGATGTAGTAGTTTGTTAGAAATAGTTAACTTGTATCCAATTATAACAGGGTTACATTTGAAATTAATGCTGTTGTATATGCATTATGATGTTATTATAGAATACCATTTATACTGTAAGTGGCTATCGAAGGACTCATTATCATTTGACATTACTTTTGTCTCAATATATGATATAAGTTTGGATTTTTTGTATGGCTTTCTTATGTACTACCAGAGACTAGAATCGGACTTGAGGTTTTGAGGTTTTGATTTTATCTTGTTGTTGAATGTTAATGTCTTCATTTGATTGGAGTTAACCGTTAACTGTTAAAGGCTCAAATGTTAAGAAATCTCTCCTAAATTATAATTAACGGTTAGGCTCAAATGAGATTTCTTAACATTGAATGAACCTTTAAAATTAACCAATCTTGCACGGTTAACTCCAGCAAGACGATTGAATGCATCCAGTCGGTTTATTTCGTGCTTTCTGATTGGCTAACAAACCGTAGGACAGGTGGCAGGATGAAAGGTTCTGCTTTCTTAACATTTGAATGCATCCAGTCGATTCAAATTAGAAGGCTCAAACGTAAGGCTCATGTGTATTCAATTATAATTTTGAATGGTCTGTTAGGCTCATTTTTCATGGGAGATTTGAAAGGTTCTGTGATTGGTTATGTCTTGAACTTAACCGTGCTGGAGTTAGCTGGAGTTAACCTTGTTTTAGTTAACCACCGGCCTTAAATGACAGCTAAAACTGGCGTCGCCCCTGTACTGGAAAGGATACGGTGTCAGAGGCCTACTGGTCGTGTCAGCGAATTCCAGCTGTTGCAGTGGGTGGGTCTTGTCTGTTATCCTGGCTTCATTCCCTTCCCTGTTCGTAGGGGCATCAAGCAGAAATCTCTCCTGAATGACTGTGGATGCCAAAACACTCTTTCCAACACCTCTGAAACCCCATAATATAAGAGCTGCAACTTCTTCACTGACTTCCAAATCCAGCATTTCTTTCACTTCTGCTACTTTCTCCTCAATACCTTCTGCTTATGATTAACAAAAGACAATAAGAAGATAACATGATGATATAACTTATGAAACAAATAAAAACTGAGTACACAACAAATGAAAGCTATGAATGATGGCCATGGTGCGCACCTGTCTTGAAGTTGAGGAGCCTCCGAGAAGATTTCTCTTTGCGCCAAGAGAGATGATTTCTAATGTCTGCAACGTTGGAGAGAGTGAGAGAAGATGTAATATCTTGTATTCTCTTACCAGTCTTCTCAAATTGAGTCGTCGTCGTAGGGGCATTCCATCTCCTATCAAAATCATCCAATATAATCACTGGCATCTTTAAACAACGTATATTTTCCAAAAGATACATGTAAGATGGAAGATGTGAGATTCTAAATATCTGCATCTGGATACTTGTTATTAAGAAAAAAACAGCATCAGTCCTCATAATACAATAGTACCAATACCAACGCATTTAAATACAATCAGAGAAAACCCACATTAAAAACCAACTGAATATTCATCTGGGGTTATCAAATATATATAAAAAAACTCGTATCGGACAGCTCCAGAAGCCCCAGTTCAAACTTTAACCGACCCCATATTCTCAAACATCGACTGCTCTTTTGTCCTCTTGTCACCATCAAAAAATCTCTTCACGCCATGCCACTCAATTATACGCACAAGACCATATAGATTTCCCGGAGAAAACAGAAAGCTCAAAAGGCTAAGTAGTTGCAAATGATAATGGAGAGCTTCCTCTGCAAGTTACAAAATGAAACCACTATACCCTATTCCTTGTTTATATAGATACCCTGGTGGTGGGGTAAAACCTGTGGATCTCCAACATATATACACAGTACACAGTATGTATAAATACACAGTATAGTACTATTCATAGGTATCTCGGGGAATGGGTTTTATTTTCCTTCAGAGTCAAAATAAGTGTGTGTTTTTCTGCATTTAATAAACTTAGCAACTACCCAGAAGCCGCGATGCCATCTGCAAATCGTCTCCTTCCAGCCGATGCCTCCTCACAATTTATATACGCCCGGCAAAAACATATACAAAATGTATATTCGCCCGGGAAAGGAAATGTAACAGTGTTTCTGTCACTTCACCTGAACAAGGCGGGAGATTACTGCACGGGCCCAGATTTCATGGGCGAAAAGCAGGCAAAAAGGACATTTCGCAACCGGTCATTTCACGGGGTCCCCCTCAAGCAAAAATGAGTTAACCCGAGATGAATTCGGCAGACATGTTTGAGAAAAGTAAAATTAACGTTAATATAATAGTCTGCGAGAATCGAGAAGAGCTCAGCCCGCTAGGTGAGGAGAAATTTGTTATTTCCAGTATTTGTTTCGAATTGACATTTGTTATTGTCCATTTCGTCGAATCTTCAGTTTGACAGTGCAATATGAAAATGGAAT
>BSBK01001218.1:237500-288216 GCA_027943335.1 Chamaecyparis obtusa
TTGGTTTACAAGTTTCTGGTGCCAAAATGTCCATAAAGCATAAATTGTTCAGATTGAAGATGAATGAGGGAGATAATATTGTTAAACATATAAGCATATTTCATTCTCTTCTTAATAAAGTTGCAGGTGTAAACTCCAAAGTTGATGATGATGATGATGTCGAGGCAATCTTACTAAGTGGTATGGGCCTTAGAGTTTTAATCATATTGTTTTTACATTGAATGTAAAATGAATCCCAGTTTGGAAATTGCAATTTCTTCTTTAATTGATGAAGGAAGTAGACTTAATAAGAGCCCTTTAATTTTTTAGGAAAGTGCTTTTCTTGCTAAGAAAAAGTCTAACATTTCAACTAGAAAAGAATTCAAATGTCATTAAATTTATCATAAAAATGGACATGTGTAGATGAATCACATTTAATGGGCTAAAGATCTCATCGACAAAAAATTGAAGAAAAATATATCTTTTACCATGACTAAAGCTAAAACACACTTTTGTGGTTTTGCAGTATATATAAATGACTCATCTAACAATGACAACCCATCTCATAGTACAAGAATTGATGATAGATTTGTGCTTTAGAGAATAGAAAAGAAATCATAGGAGTCTAGAGGTAATGAAGGCAGGAGGACATTCATAATCTCAAGCTAGCTTCTCACTCGGGGATGATTCATTGCATGAGAAACACCCTATTTTGTCCCTAATGAAAAGAGTGGGTTTGACATATTTGTCCCTAAAGATAAGAGGGGGCTTGGCATATTTGTGTCCTTGAAGAAAAGAGGGGGCTTGGCATCATGGTTGTCCCTTCAAGGAGCAAGGGTGGAAAGATTTGGTTAATGATTTTGTCAAGCACTTGAGGAGATGTTATATAGACTTAGAGGAGATGTGGACTTTCATAGGAAATGTGCCTCATGTGCAAGCATGTAGTTGATGATTTATCCAGTACTAGAGGAGATTTTGTGATGTGTCCTTGAAGACCACTGAGACCTCCAAAGGAGATGTCTAATCTTGCAGCAAGATTCGACAAAGTGGAAAATACAAAGCAACATCAAGATGCAACCAAATAACAACTCATTTATTATCAGGGAACATCCAAATTACATAAAACATGTTGGGTTGTAAGGTGTTCCTAGTTACAGCCACATATAAACAAACTTAAATTAGATCCCTCAACCCTCAAGTTATCAAATCTCATCAAGATCTTCCCTTAATTACAAATGAAAACATCACATTTATACAAGCCGCCAATAAGTCAGCCTAACAAATAATTATATATCCCAAGACAAATGTAACAGATCAAGTCGACCCAGATCCCAAATAATTACAATAATTAATTATTTCAGCACGCACAATCCAACCACCACATTGGTCACACATACATCCACCTCAAAATCTATGCCATACATTTCCAACACTCAGAATCTTCCACCATAATTCTTCATGATTAACCAGTAAACACACACTGAACCAACAATCTAAAGAACACAATCAGATAGCAAAGGTCAAGCCAGGTCTCACAAACCACGCCACTCAAGAAGAGGTGAGATCATAGACATATCATCCTCGAACAAAAAGAATCAAACCCCTTTCACTGCTCCAACTTAAGATCCACAGAGATCAACCGCTCACAAAATCTCATAAAACTGTCAAGAACAAGAAACTGCATCTCAGACTTAATCACAAAATCTAACATAACTCAAGCATGGTAACTCCAAATGAGTTGATATCCCAGGGAATGCCCCAAATGATCTCATGAACATCATATCACAACTGCGACCACAAAAGATCCAAAGAACTTAACCAAAGCAACAATCACCCAACTGGTGACCAAGAATAGAAAATAAACACAAAACTAGTAAAATAATTCCACTAATAAACAAATGTTTTTGGATGATGTGAGATTACTAAAGGACCCAAAATGCTCATGCATCAATTTGTTTCTTCAAAACTTAAGGAGGAGTTAGACACACTTGGAGGAGATGTGTACTTTAAGAGTAAAGGTCTTACATGTGCAGCACTGGAGGAGGTATTAGACACACTTAGTGGAGATGTGTAATTTTAGATGAAATGTGTCTCATTGTGCATGGGAAGCATTAGACACACTCGTAGGAGATATTGAATTTTAGAGGAAATATGTCTCATTATGCATGGGAGGTCAGAACACTCATGTTGTGCGGATGGTTTTAGTTTCTATGATCAGGAGATCCACTGAAGTAGTTAGTTTGACCTATTTCTTGAATTTGGCACTTCTTGGGCAAGTGAGGAAGATTGGTGAAGGAACTTCATCAAAGTATCCAAAAGGGTTGGGTTCAAAACCCTTGCTATATTTCACTCTTCTTCAAATTAATGTAATAAGGAGGGGATTGTTGGCGTATTACATATTTTGGTAGTTTAGTTTCTTACTTGACCATTGGTTTGTTATCAACAAGTATCGTTGGTTTTCAATGGTTATAGCTATGGAACAATTTTGAAATTGTTATGTGAATGATCTCCTTGTATTGCATTTTTAAAGGCACTTGTCTTGAATAAAATATATTAATTTTTGTTTTCTAATTTGATAATTTATAGGTAATAGATATTTGCTAGCCTATACATGCATTGTTCAAATTTCAATCTTGACGTGTATCCAAATAGACCTTAAAAAAGAATGACCATAATATAAGATTCACATTTCTATTCCATGTATAGATTTTGATTGATTTCATTCATGATTTACAAAAAAAAATAGCAATTAAACTCTACTCATGTAGGGTTGTATATCATTTTTTTTTTTTTAATTTTTTTTTTTTCATATTATCAAGTAAGAACCTCCTTGGCCTAGTAGAATGTAAAGAAGAAGAAAAAATTTCACTCACCTGTGAGTTGGACCAATAGTGTCCACTACTTCATTTTAAGTTCATCAATTCATCATCCTAAGCCAACTTTCCTTAAGATAGAGTCTTGGATCATTCATCAAGGATTGTAGAGTGGGCCTTGATTCAATTCCATCACACCCTCTACTGTAAGGAGTATAACCGCGAGTTCAAGTATTATAGATTCATATATCAATATATGGAATAACCTCCAAGATTGAAAGGATAGCACCATATTTGATTTCTAGTTCAATGTTCTCGATAATCAATTGTAGAAGAAAAGGAAACATAGACATTATAAATGAAAAATTAAATCCTTAAATAAAATATTGAAAATGCGCTAAGTTTAAGAAATTCCTACCCATTGCTAGAATTACATTAGACGCATGAGTCATGTCTCAATATACAAATGAAATCAACATTAAACATGATAAATGGTAGAAGCAAAATTATATATTTAATTAAGAAATAGATTTCACACATGTTTTTGAAGATGGAATATTAAAAGGTAAATGACTAAATTATTTTTAATGAAATATTTTATTATTTTATAATAACAATACATTGAACAATTTCATATACTCTATAATCTAATATATATGGAGGTGGATACCAAGTGGTGGCCGCACAATAACAATTCTTTAAACATCACGAAGTTGTTTGATACTACTGAGACTCTGTAGCTATGATGTATCTGCAGGTACCTAAATAGTGAAATAACCCTTTTAATTACTAACACGCTTTTCCATCTTAACATGCCTTGTTCTTTCAATTATTAATTATTTATTTTTTACATGCCCCTGCACTATTTTTGAACAGATGTGCTGGAGAGTTTCAAGGACAAAACTGGACACTTCTTCTTTTCTGGACAGAGCGATGATATTAATAGTAGAGAAGAATGTGGGATGAGAGGCATGCTCAACCTTTTGAGAGCTTCAAGCGTGGCTAAAATCTTTACCTCTGATTGCCTTAAGACGCTATTGGAAAAACCTGGAGATGCATATAACGCAAGTTTATTAAAAGAGGTAACTTTTGCTTTTCTCTTTTTCATTCCTTATCAAAACTCTAGAAATCAGAGATTGTAGGAACACAAATCTTAAAGTCATGGTGTACTGATCCATTATTCACTTCAATATTGTAGGTGGAGTACGCCCTTGTATATGAATGGTCTCGTACTTTCACGAGGTGGGAGGCACGAAACTTCATAGAAATATATGAACTAGATAATCTTGAGTACGAGCATAAAATTTTACATTATAAGCCTCTTTCTTTAACTTTCAGTTATTGAAAATGTTCATGACTATATTCTAATTTTCTTCAGGTTGAAGGACAAGAAAATTCTAGAGCTGGCCAAACTGGATTTTAATATATTGCAGTTCACCTACAAGATGGAGATGAAGAATCTCTACAGGTATGCATTTGATTCCTAAAATTAAAAGTGTTACATTCTATTACCTTGGTAATACTCTCTCATAATCCTTTTTAATATAAATATAACTAGTATTTTCTCATAAACAATTATTTGTATAATAGGTGGTGGGTTGATTCTGTTGTTCCAAAGCTTATTGCAATGAGAGAGCGGTCAATTGAATATTTCTTGTGGGGTGTTTGTGCAGCAGACGAAGTGGAATTTTCTAGCAGCAGAATTGCTATATCCAAAATATCAACTCTTGCCACCATCGTAGATGACCTCTTTGATGACTATGGAACATTTGAATGACTCAAACTTGTTAAGTAGGCCATTGTTCAAGGTTGGGATGTCTCAATTATAAATAATATGCCACTAAATTTCAAGATGTGCCTCGAATTTGTTTTAAAGATATGAAAGAACTGATAAATGAAGCTACCCAAAAAGAGGGTCGTGACATGACACCTTTTATTACAAAGGCAGTACGTATACTTCTTCAAACCCTTTTATATACATGTTTGAGTATAATGGCTACATAATAGCATTCTTTTGAGGTAAAATTACAAAATTATAACTTGCTACGTAGACAGGCCTAATCTATTGATGAAGGGTGCTCCCCTTAATACCACAAACACATAACAGAAATAGAGAAACAACAACAATATGCAAGAACAGAAAATTGGCTTCTTATTATCTCCACAAATGTGGAATTACAAACTTTCAGAATTACAATATGCAAAGCCACATGGGCATTCCCTTACAATATTCTGTAGGACAAAGCCTCGAATCAATACCCAGATCTACTACCCAGAACTATTCTGAACTGCCTAAGACAATAATACAGCCTTCCTTATATAGGCAATTTTCCACCGCCTGGGAAGGTTCCAGAATTTTAGCCAATAAGGCCGACCAAACTTAGAATTATTTTTATTTTACATTTCATTACATCATAGTCGGCTCAAAATAAATTTTGAAACCCGAACATAAATTTTGAAGAAAAATCATTTTCCGCCATTTCAGGTGACCCAACTTCCGAAGACCATAAGTCATCACCAGTTGACCCAATTGACTATTGTAACCCCATTTCGGAAAGGGCGCGAGGAGCTCTACAACACTTGAATTAAGCAAGCTTCATTCAGCCCAAAATTCGACCTCATCCGGGGCCTCTAAGCCTTCAAAACTGAGTTCAAAGTTTCTGTCCCCTGCTGCCAATACCGAAAATCTTCAATATCTTCCAATATACACTTGATCTGGCAATGAAACTTTACTGGCAGACTTATATGACCAAAATGAACCTCCAAGAAAGAAATCAGATCATTCTGAGCACATACGAAAAATTACCAAAAATAGTAACTTTCCATAAATAGCAGCTCTGCACAAGATAGCCCTTATTGAATTCAAAAAAAATAGAAATGTTTTTGGGTGATGCAAGATTGCTCTTACACCCAGGATGCTCCTGCATCATCTATCTACCTAGAAAATCACACCAAAATAAATTTTAGATAAATGGAACATTATGAAACCCAATGAATGAAACGGGGATGGAGTGATGGGTGGTGTACATTTAGCTCTTATTTTTTTGGTTTATGTGAATAGAATCCTCCTTCAATAAGAATAAATTTAAATTAATTTAAGCTCTAGTATTATTTATTCATATGATTGATCGATGGTGACACCAATAATTACAAAATGAAAGAAGAATAGTGTATTATAGATCCTCATACATTATTAAGTCCTCTCTTCTTAACAAGCAATCATAATATTTGAAAATATATTTTTTAAGTATTGTGTCTTGAAAATTGATATGTAATCTTTATTTTGTTCAGTGGGAAGATTATATCGAAGTTAATTTGGAGCATGCACAATGGAAATCAATTGGATATGTTCCTACCTATAATGAGTATTTGAATATTTCTATAACAAGTGCTGCCATTGGACCAATATTGTTGCATCCTATACTATTGGAAGGACCTGTCTGAAGGAACAAGTCTATTGAAAAGATGTTCCTTAATTTAAATCCAGATTCTATGAGCTCATATGGATGTGTATACGACTAATTGATGATACACAAGATTTTGAGGTTTGACACTTTATTTTGATATAGACACTAAATATAGGCATAAATCTTGTTATTGTTATATTATTAACATTTTTTTTCATGTTGATGAAGGATGATAGGCGCCATGGAGAGATTACCTCTACCATTTCTTCTTACATGAAGGACCATCCTGAATGTTCGGAAGTAGAAGCACTAAATCACATCACCAATCTTGTTGAAGAATTGCTAAAAGAATTGAGATGGATATATTTGAACCCAAATAATTCTTTGCATGATTGGGAGAAGATATGCTTCGACTTTAATAGAGGATTACAATTTCTTTATATATTTGGAGATGGCATCACTTATTCTCATAAGGAGGTCAAGCACCAAGTATTCAAATTTTTTGTTGATCCGGTAGTGATATAGAAACAAAAAATTGGATTGAGATGAAATTTGTACTTGGATTTAGATATCATGTTTTAAGTGATAGTACTGATTTCTATAGTCATATTTTCTCTATTACAAAAATTCATTTGTATGTCTATTCAAGTTGAAGTTTAACTTGTCATTTGATATCTATGTGAACGATGTTATATGGATTTTATATTTATATTACATATCTTTCATTTGTAGAACTAGTGCATTTTGTCTCCACATTTTTAGTAAAATTTGGTCATTTTATTATATTATTTGATCCGTACATTTTCTTTCTATTATCTCTACCACAATGCTACAACATGCTATGAGCATGTTGCAATTGTCAACAATCACAATGAATGGTACTTGTCTCTAACATGTTGATGTTGTCTAGATCATTTGTGAAATTTTGAAAAAAAAATCATAATTAACATTCCAATTATCTAAAAATATTGACGAATTGGTTGATCTACTTTCACCTTATGAATAATGTAGTACTAACAACTCCAACCCAAACTACAACCATGGTGTAGATATTAATTACACCTGTGTACTTCTACGAGAGAGATAAAAAAAATTAATAGTATTATCTTTACTAAAATATTGCTTGAAGATAATTATATGACATTAGTAAGTTCTTTCTTCAATAGCTTATAACTTTAAATATTCTTTAAAGATCAATATATAATTAACATCGAGTATCTCATTAGAAATTTATCTTCCACCATACATAAAAGCAACACAAATATATAGAAAAATAATAATTTTATTTAATGCCAAATTTTAATTAATTGTACATTGGTTAAAATCAAATAGATTTATATTGAAGTCCCCTAATATAAGAGTTTTTTCTCTTTCAAATGTTGCACATAGAAAGGTTAGTTCAAATATACTTTCTTAGAAAATAATGCTAACAAATTTCATGTAAGTAAATATAACCCAGAATTTTTAGTTATATATGTTAGTGTGAAAAAGGGTTTTATTTAGCTAGTTTGCATCTACCTAGTTGTCCCATTAACTCTATTTATCAAACTTACTTAGATAGTTTTCCTAATTTTCTCTTTCTTCATTCGTGCACTACATGTGTGCTTCTACTTGTCAGAAGTTGAAAAGAAATAGTACTTTATGTATTCAAAATAAACTTCAATAATATTTATATAGGCAACAATTAAATGATATAACTATGATACAATAACTAGCCATAACCTCTATCTAAACAAAACTAGCAATTATTTATTTAAAAAATTGCGTAATAGTATTTTTGCGCTAATATACAACCATAGTTTTAGTTGTTCATTGCTTTAGTAGTAAAGGTTTCCTTCATTGAATGTGGTTGATTACTTGCCAAGAGATCCCTCCCTTAAGGTAAACATAGTAAATCAAGTTACTTAAACAAAATAAATACACATTATTAAGGCAAAAAAATAGAAAGAAACAAATTCTAAGTTATATTGCTTGCACTTTTTTTCTATTGTAATGTTTAGCATTTATCTTTTAATATGTTGATATAGTTTGTATCATTAATAAACTTTCACTGATATTAGCTTTAGTTAAAAAATTAAGAATAAAAATATAGCTTCATCAATATATATGTATTAAAAAGGATTGAAAAATTGATGTCATTATTTTACAAATACATCCTTATTGTATAAATTATATAATATCGATAACTCCAACTACAACTACAATCATGGCATATGTAATAATTACACATATACCTCAATTTAGATAGATTATAAGTTTAATAAAAAAAAATTACTGGAACATTGATTGAAGATATTAAAATCTAGTATTAGTACTTCTTATTCAATATCTTATAACTTAAAGCTAATTTTAAAATATCAAAGTATTTAATAAAATCATAATTAACATTTAAAATGTACTAAGAAATTGATTTCCCATCCTACCCAAAAATAACAACAAATATGTAGAAAAAATAATAATCATATTTAACATTATTATTTATTAAGTGTACTTTTATTAAAATTAAATAGATTTATATTGAAATCTTCTAATACAATAGTTTTCCTTACTAAATTCAAACAATAAAAGAATAATTGACATATACATTTTTATAAAATAATTCTAACATGTTCCATGTTTATAAATGTAGCCAAAAATTGTAGTTATATATGTTAGTACATGAAAAGAAGTTTTACCTAAGTCTAGCTCACATTTACCTAGTTGTCTTATTTACTTTATTGATTAAGCTAATTTCTAGTTATTTTTCCTTATTTTATCTTTCCTCATGTGCATGCACTACATGTGTGCTTGTACTCATCAAAAGTTGAAAAAAAACAATGCTTGATGTATTTAATAATGAGCTTCAACAATAGTTATATAGGTAAGAAATAAATGATATAACTACAATGGAATAACTAGCCATAATTGTTGGGCTCACCACTTAGTGTGTTTGTTAAGTGGTTGTTTTGTTGTCATTCTCATTAAGTTTGAAACTCCCAATAGGCCATTGTGATTGAGGGCTTATGCCTTTGTTGATACAATTTGCTCGTGATTTTGAGCCTTAACTTTGTTAAATGGTGATGAGTTCCCCCATTTGTAGCCTCATCGATTAATATTAAAAAGTTTACAAGGCACTTTTAAGAGAAAAAAAAGCTAGACATAATTTCTATCTAAAAAGTTAACTAAGCAATATAAGGTTTTCTACATTATCCACCCCCCTTATTATTTTTATCCTTTTCATTGTGTCTCCCCTTCCTTTGTTTTTTTTCTCTTTTGTATTTCTTATTCATTCACTATTATTCATGTTTTTCCTCAACTTGTAATTTTTTTTATTGTCTCTCCATTGACTTTTATTTGACTTTGTCTTGTGTTCTTGGTTGTCCGATAACCCACAACTCTCTCCTTTTTAAAGCTATTGATGGGTCTGCAACTCTTACTTTTTTATCTCCTTATCCTCCCCTTATCACCTTGATGATAGATCTATAGAGTGTGATCTGAAACATTGATGAAAAAAACTCTTACACAATCTACCCAAAAAATTGTTAAATAATATATGCATTATTTAAATTTGTCATATACTAAATGATAATCTATGAATTCTATTTCTTGATGGTTCAAGCTATGTAAGTTTGACAAGGCAATGACAGACTATAATATCAAATAAAACTTGTAAGTGTTTATAAATCAATTTTTTTTCTCCTTTTAAGCACCAATTTTAATTTATGTTTCACTATTAATTTTCTCTTTTAAATTCCCTAAAGCCTGAATGAAAAATCAATTGATTGCCTTATAAAATGAATGGAAATGAATATCTTTTTTAATACAAAAAAATCAATAATAGATTGCACAAATGTGTATATAGTCAATTCTAGGTGGGAAGATAAAAGTAAAACCAAAACTTTGATTCAAGTGAACTTGAATTTGCATTTGCTAGAGAGATCTTATGACCACAATATTTACCTAGGACTAGACAAGTAAAATGGGTCATGGAAAAGAGCTAGATAATTCAAGGATTAATTTATAAACTAACATGGATAATAGATAAATAAGACAATTGTATGGGAGCACCCCACAACACAGTGGTAAGTTGCGAACCTCTCCTTTGGGAGGTCTTGGGTTCAAGTCTTCTTGAGCCCCATGTTGATCTTGGCTTCAGCCTATTACCTATAAAAAAAAAGGATAATTGTATAAGAATGCGGGTACACAAAAGTAAGCTATATCATTGAGCAAAGGATCATGTTCAATAAGGGTTAGACAATAATAAATGAAATGAACCTAAGATTTCACAATATTACCCTATTTGTCATCTACAAAGAAGGGAATTATCTACCCTCAAGCTTGATGAAATGCCCAAGAAGTGAATTGACCATTGTACCACCTCATTTATACTAGAACTCGGGTGCATTGGTGTGATCATGACAACTTAAGTGACAAAGGTGTGTTTTAAGACTTAAACAAAAATAAAATAGAAAATAAAAGAATTGAATTAACTAAACTACACTAACAGATAAAAATGTTTTGATTTTTAGAAATATGAGAGATAAGTTTCAAGATTAACTTCCAAGGTTCTTGGTATCATTGTTCAAGACACCCACACAAGCCTAGGACTATAATGCAAGTATATCTAACAATAGCGGAGTACACATATTCCATGCACTAAAAAAGCATGGAAAATGATATAGAAATTCAAGACACTAAATAATATCATAGAAAGTAAACTATGCTAATAAGAGTTAATAAAAGTATGTAATTATATGATAAAAATAAGAGAGAATAATAGAGAAGAATATGCTCACAGCAAAGGATATTTAAAAATCCCATGAAATTCTCCTCTCTATGATTCTCCAAAACCTACACACAAAAGAAGAGAAAAATGTTTGATCTTTTTTTACTTACCTCAATGAAGCCCTTTTTTTGGTGTGTTCACCTTTATAACAACTAGATAGATTGATAATCAATCGTATATTATCAAAATATAACATATACATAAGATATAGTGTAGCATCCTAAATCGTACTCTCACAATTGGATGCTCAATTATGTCCTATTTTAGTGTTCTTATGCTACCATGTTTGTTGTTCTTGATATGGCCCCAATTCTTCTTTCCATTCCAACATCTTCCCTGCAATCGCGACCCCTAGACAAAATTTCTAAATATTTTAGGGAAAATAGGCCACCTTAGTTGGCCTATTCCTAGGAATAGGTCAACCTAGTCAACCTATTCCTCTATGTTTGCTCCAAAATCTGATTTGGGAGTTGGTCATAATGGTTAAGTGGGAAATCCAAATTCCCATCGACAATCTTTGAGTTTTGACCTCCAAATGCTTGTAAAGGGTATATATAAGAAACCTACCTCTCCATATTTTAGTAACCAAGCATTCACGCTAGTATGCGCACATGAGATCTCAAGAATCCTCAAGCATAATTCAAGAATCCAAGGACTCTTTTCAAAGAGATATTCTCAATTGTAACAAGATTCTCTCCCTCATTGAAGGCCAAGACGAGGAGACCTCAATCATGCAAGAAGAACCTTTACTCGCTAAATGAATATCAATATGAATTGATTTGTCTCTGATGCAAGAGACATCAAGCATAACAACATTGGAGACTTGACAAATATTTATAGATCTAGACATTTTCAAGAGGTGCCACTAATGAGACAACTATGGGATCAATGGGTGGCCTTCCCCCGTTTTCCTTGCAGGAGATAGGAGGAATGGAGAATACTCTTGAAGGCTAAGAGACAAGTACAAGGGGGACAAAGAAGTCCACGGTGACCTCTCACCCTTACCATACATGGTAGAGAAAGGAATATTAGAACTATTCCAATAGGTTTTCGATAGTTAATTACATATTTGATGTTCACTTGTCCTCTCCTAGCCCTCAAGGTGAGTACATCATTCTCATTTTCCTTTAGCACTTACTTTGGTACATTAGATATGATATCATACATTGTTGGTTATCATTTCCTTTATTATTGTATAAGTGTTTTTCATACTTTACATTTCATATACATACATTTTTGTCCATACATGGAATACCCAAAAATCACCTCTTTTACTAGACTGTGCATTAGCACCCCTTCATCCTTTTGGATTGCGCTAATCAGATTTGGCCTAAGGGTGGGTTTTGTATTCCAATATATATGGGAAGTGGGGATCTACCCTTGATAACCATTTCTCATATCACAAATACATTAAACAATGTATTTTTTTGGTAAATTTTTTCATTAAACATGTGTACCATTATTAATGGTTTTCCACAATTTTGAAGATAGTTCATTTTGATTTTTTGAAATATTGGATGAATAGAAGAGAAGATTGTTGTAGATGACTTGCATTTCTTTATTGGACCATAAACAGAGACAGGTCTTCAACTAGCCTTACTCTCTCTACAATCTCCAAACTTTGAGGAATGAAATTAACCCTTAAGTGTGAGGATCGATTAGAGAGAACACACGATCTAAAAATTGTCCGCTCCCAATCCATAAACCATGGTTGCATGCTTAATTGCATGCCTCGTCAATGTTTTCAAGTTTATACATGATATTGCATTTGGTTGAATGTTTCTAATTCGAGTTGAGGTTTTATAAAATCCTTTCTAATAAATTATAAATGTTCTATCAATAAATCATTGTATTTTATGAAATAACACTCAATTATATCATATTATTCATGTACCATGTTTGATGTCTGCACATTTTGCATACATTCTATTTAAGATTTCACAACTACAATATCTGCAACCCATTAAACCTTCTCTATCTTGACAAATGCTTATACTTTGAATCATCCTACTCAAATCTCTTACAATGGTTGAAGACATTTGATTTGATTTTATTTCATTAAATCTATTTTGTGCATAGCCTCTAAGTATTTCTATAAAATAATAGATGTACTAAAAAAATATATTAGAATCAATTTTTATTAATATTTTAACTAATATAGAAGATTTATATTTTTATTAAAAAAAATCCAATTTTTTATTTTTCACATTTATTACCTATCAGCATCTAATCCTTGAACCTCCTTGGATGCAAGTGCTCGTACAAATTATTAGATATATTTAAAATATGGCTCCACTTGTAATTGAAGTGTGAGCCAAATTAAATTATTTAATATGATTACGTTTTACTTTAAGTTTTATAAAATACTTATAAGACATGAACCACACAAATAATTAAATCTTCCTTTAAAAGCTACTCAAATTTCAGTTGGTATGCAGTACGATCATATAAATTTTTAATTGGTTTTGTTAGAGGTGTGGAGCTGTGTTAATTCCGGTTACCTAAACATCTGTAATTGTTAATGTGTCTTTCTCAGGTTGACCAGCCTAAAGAGAACGCTGACGTATTAAGAACGTCGAAATAGATGGAGTAGCACGTGGGTTATGTGGTGGAGCACTCATTCCTGAAACTCCACTTATTACATGAGCTCAATGGAAGAAGCTGGTCAGAATCCTCCTCAGTTTCAACTGGGAATATTGGGCTCACTCCGAAGACAGACAAGAAGTGGCTTTGAACTCGAACACTGAACTGGAGTAGGTATATCATCATTTTGCACATGTGTTTTTTAAGGGGTGGGTCATATTGGAGACCTGCAAAACCTATCGTAGATGCAGCTCGTCTCTGAGACAGAGGAGCCAAGAACAAATGTTGGGTTGCAGGTGGAGTCTTTTGTCGGACCAGAGCTTCTCCAAAATGAGTTTTTTTCTTGCTTTCTTAACGTTTTATGCTGCTATTGTGCAGCCCCTGTTAATGGAGAAAGCAGCCTCAGCTTTAGTTTTCCTTCCTTCGACAACTCTCATGTCGACCAGATTAAGCTCTTGTATGATTCTTACTTTCAGAGCAGCGGTGGCCAGAATCTGATCGAACTCACCACAGATCGAGGCGGCAAAACCTACAGCGTCGGCTGGGCTGTTTATGACAAATCCATTCCAGTTTGGGACAAATCTTCTGGGGCTCTGATAACTTTCTCAGCTCACTTTGAATTCAAAATCAATCCATCTGCGAGTAACAAGTTCGGGGCAGGAGGAGGCATGGCCTTTTTCATGGCGCCGCTTGATTTTAGAACACCGGAGCTTTCTGCAGGTAAATGGCTCGGCCTTTTCAGTACAAACACAGTGGACAATCCGAGGGACCAGATAGTTGCCGTGGAGTTCGACACGGATCAAAATTCCCACGATCCGGATGACAATCATGTGGGAATCGATGTCAATACAGTGGTTTCGGCTAAAACTTATTCGGTTCTTGACGGAGAGCTGAAAGACGGGAAAAGATGGGACGCCTGGGTGGATTATGACGGGCGAGCGAAGAGGCTTCAAGCATTTCTGTCCCAAAATGCGTCGAAACCAGTGGATCCTGTTTTGAGCTATGAGATAAATCTTGCCAATTTTCTGCCCCAAAATGTCATGGCCGGATTCTCGGCTTCGACTTCAATGGGAACGGAAAGTCATGCCCTAATCTCATGGAATCTCACCTGCAAAACCTCATGGAACGCTTCTTTCTTCAGTATTCAGGGGAACGGGAAATCGAAGCGCAAGGGTTTCAAAACTGTTCTGATTGCTGTAATCATCGCCGCCTTTGCCGTTTTCTGCGGCTTCACATTCGCCGGGGTTTGGTATTGGCGGCGCAGAATGCACAGGGGACGGAAAAAAATGGAGCGCGAGAGTGAAATGGCACTGGACGAAGAGTTTACACAGGGCCCTCGGAAGTTCACATACGCCGAGCTGAACGCCGCGACCAGACATTTCAGCTCGGACAGGGCTGTTTCGGATCTGTTTACAGGGGGGTTTTGCTGGACACAAATGAAGTTGTCGCAGTGAAGCGGATTTCTGAGGGTTCAAAACAGGGGAAAAAGGAATATGTTGCAGAAGTGAGCATAATCACGCGGTTAGGGCACCATAATCTGGTGCAGCTCTTGGGCTGGTGTCACGAAAGAGGTGAATTGCTTCTCATCTATGAATTCATGTCAAATGGAAGCCTGGACAAGCGGATTTTTGCGGAAGATTCAGGCGCTCTGGATTGGAATCGCAGGTACAATATAGCCTGCGGCATAGCCGCCGCTCTGGTTTATCTTCACGAGGATTGGGACATCAAGTCCAGCAATGTGATGCTGGATTCCAATTTCAACTCAAAGCTGGGGGATTTCGGGCTTTCCTGGCTTGTGGAGCGCGATACAGAGGCGTTTTCTCACACCACGGTTGTTGCGTTATCTTGCGCCGGAATGTGTGATAACAGGGAAATCGACTCCTGAATCCGATGTTTACAGTTTCGGCGCAGTTGCTCTGGAAATTGCCTGCGGAAGAAGGGCTCTGGATCAAAGCCTGAGAGAAAATTACGGCATGAGGCTGGTGCAGTGGGTTTGGGATCTGTATTCTCAGGCTAGGGTTTTAGATGCGACGGCCGAAAGCCTTAGTCTTTATTAAAAATTAGAATTAGAAAATATAGGGGAATGTTATTTTTTATAAATGGATTAATATAATGATATCTAAAAAATCATTAGTAGTCACATTATGCAAATCTATTGTAAAAATATTTTTTCCAAATTTTGTTGATGTTTCGATGTAATGATTCATTCTCAAGGACCTCTAAATAAACAAGTTTTCACCTTTAATAGACTTCTACATAGTGTGATCAAATTTTACAAGAATTTCATCGATACCTAAACTTTTATTAGGTTTCGTAGAGAAAAAAGGCACGCTTGACTTTTTCAAGGAACAAGTCTGGTCCAAGAGTAGTACCCAAGTTTTTCCTAAGATATTAATGGACAAAAAAATGGCCAAACAAGTTTTGTGAATTAAACATGATATTGACATGTAAAATTACGTCGACATACACATGGTTCCATAACACCATGTGAAAACACACTTTATGCACACAACAATACATTATGTAGGGTGACACATGTAAAATAATTACTTCACCAAGGCCAATAACATTGAGATTGGATCAAGAAAGAAGATATGAAGGTAGAGTTTCATATGTTAAAGGAGAAAACCTTGTACCTCAGTCATTTAACTACTCCTTGAGCATCTTGATATTCAAAAGGATGAAGACAAACCCACAATTGATTGGACTTCGGAGTCTACATTGTTTTGAATTTCAAAATTCAAGTTGCATGCTCCTATACAAACTCAAACTAGCCTATAGACTACAATTTACAACTTGCACAACCTAATAAAACTTTCAAACAAGACCTCTAAATTTAGAGTCTGAATTGAAGTTTACATTTTCAAACTTCAATGAGCTACTTAAAAGACTTTGAAATTTGATTGACAAATTCATTCCATGCAAAAATGATCCACCTATCAAACATTGAATGCCAAGCATCCTACATCTTCAACTCAAACTTCAACTTCAAGTATTTAATTTTCACTTAGGCATTAAGCAAGGCCAACTAGAAAAAATGCTTCACACTAATTAATAGATGATCTAAAGGGGATCTATATGAATCATTCATAAAGAACAATAATTGTTGAATGTTTTGTGAATGCGGTAATAATCTAAAAGGCCTTGATCTTGGAAGAAACTACATGATTTAGAAATCTTGAGTTAAATTGATACTACCATGGATGATCTCCTAAGAAGACCATATGTTTTTTCCTTGTGAATATCACTTGATGTAATGAGTATTAAGTAGACCATTTATTCTCATGAGAGATGGGTTCATGTATCTCATGAGAACCACTAGTCATGAAATATTGGTCAATGAGTTTGACTCAAAATGGTGCAACTGAGTCTTGATATATATCATAATCGACACACAACATAAGATGCCTCATTAATGTTAATGGGTGTTTAAAATGGGCTCTATAATAAATGGTTCATAAGGTGCACACATGCGATTTTTTTTGTAAATGGGGTAGCAATCTAAGTGGGCTTAATCTTAGGGGAAACTCTATGATAAAGAATGGCCGACTCATAGAAGTACTAAGATGAGTGACCTCCTAAGAAGGCCCAATGCTTCACCCCTGTGTTCATCACCAAGATCTAATGAGTGCTGCATAGACTATTCATTCTCATGAGATATGGTCCATGTGAATAATTACTCATTAAATATGGGTCATTGAGTTTGACTCTAAACTAATGTAGTTAAATCTTAATATAAATATCATAAAGTGTGATACACTAAAAAAAAATACCTCATGATTGTCATATATATGTAGATATATCCATGCATGTACATATGTGTGTATATATACATGCGCACACATGTGTGTGTGTGTGGAGAGAGAGAGAGAGAGAACCAATTTTAATTTAGAATAGTGATAGAAGAAGAGTTGAGTAAAATGAAGAACAAGTAGAAAGAGAAGTAGATTATTAAATGAGACGTTTAACATGTACGAGCATCCAAGCATTAATGAAGAAATTAAAAAAGATGTGAGAAAATTTACGACTATCTTGTAGACAAAGCAAATTGGCTAGAAGAAATCATACTATATCAAAGCTTAACTTGACCTGGGACAATGATTAAAAAGCCTATATATGAGTAAAAATTAAATAGAAGGTAAAATTGTTCATGATCCACTTAAGCACTATCATGTATCATTTCATATGCAACATTTACAAATGGACAATGTCTAAAAGAAGAATGACAATGACAACATTCCTATTTTGCAACAAGAGGGTGGTGGGTAGAAAATGACATCACACCATGACATGAATATCCTACAATAGCATATCTATCAAGAAAACGACAACTAAAAAATAGACAACCTAAAAACAAACAACCTAGCTACATTTATTAAAAAAAGGTGTAACAAGAGAGAAATAAACAAACCAACAAATATTTAAATTAACCTATACTATAAATGGAAATAAAATCTTTTGTAGGCTACAATCTATTTAAGATCTACATAGGAAAACAAAGGAAAGGTCTTTTTATCAGGGATAACTTTAAGAAACCCCCTTTTAGGAAAAAGTGTAAAATCCTGGCAAATCCTACATTATTTTAGGAGGGAATTTGTTTTAATACAGGCGATTTTTTTTTTCAAATCCATGATTTTTCATAGTTTTTATTGGCGATTTTTTCCCAACCGAATGATAATTTCCTAAATTGCTGGCAAATAATTTTCTTTGGAAGTAAAAAATTATAATATATGAGGCAAATGATTTTCTTTTGAAGTAAAAAATAATAATATATGAGGCGAATGATTTTGTTTTGAAGGGTAAAAAAAATATTTGCATTGGTGAATTTTATGTACCGTTTGAAAATTTATTTATTTTATTGGCTAATCGTTCGTTAATTATGGCAAAAAAAATATTTTGTTGGCGATTTTCAAAAGATGGGAAATATTTTGTTATAATACCTTAGACTAACATACCTAACATACATACATTATTTTATAATGTTAAATATATTATTTGAGACTGTCCGATGATCCAAGATCAATGGCTGAAGTTTACTTTCGGGCCCAATTTCTTGAAGGAAACAGAGTTGTGGAGGAAGTCACTGGAATGTTGACACATATCAAATAAGGGTTACTTGTCTACAGACTATAGTGTACACATGTTGGTATCGATATTCATGGTTCTATTACTATAGTGCAACTTGTAACCTCTTAACTCGATAAGTAATAAATGCCTTGTTAGTGACAAGCGACATTCTTTTACTTGTCACGCAGAGTAGACACACACCACTTCCAAATTCGTACAGACGCTATAACCAATATCTGACATTTTTTTTCATTTATGGGAAAGATTTACTGCCAGATATGAAAGATTAAGTCCAAAATTTTAATTTCTCACATGCATGCATTTAGAGGAAAGATTTACATGAAAGATTTAGAGGCATGTTAAGGACAATGGATTTAATACCATTAAAGTCAGAAAAATTTATTGCTAAGTAATGATCAATAACTCAAGGGCTATTTATAGACGATCTAGCTTCATTATTCATCAATTCATCTTTGGCCTTTGCTAGATAATTTGTTTGTTTAGGGTCTGCAGTTTGCACTTTGCAAATAATTTGTTTTTAAGTTTTCTGAAGTTTTACTATTTTAGATGGACACTCCAATTAGGCTTATATGCACATTTGAGGAGGCCCAGAAGGCCTTTCTAGGTTCCTTTTCTGATGAAACCTTAGAATCTATTTGTAAGGAGGGTGGGCCTTTTGTAATAGAGGCTATGAAAATGGTGTTGGGCTGAGAGTTTCTAAACAATGAAGATAGGCACTGGGTCAACACAGAAATTACGTCCCATTTTTTGGCATCTCTTCTTGACCTTGGAGGAGAGAAGGTGTACATGTTAATGCTGCTGAGAAGGGTTTTTAAAGAAGAATACCTGGGGGACAATGTTAATGTTTTCGTGTTCACAAAAATAGGGGTAGGGATCCCTTGGGCAAGTGAAATACCCAAGCTTCTCCTCCCAGGCCAGAATGTGGCCATGCAACCTTTTCTTTTGGGCCTGAATGCTAGGCAGTATAAGCACCATAGGAAATGGGCCCTGATTGCTAGGTATTTTCTTCGAAAGTGGTTTATGATTTCAAGGAAGAGGAGGCTCAGGCGGGGCAATTCAGGTGGCTTGATGAATTCTCGCAGTTAATCCTCTCTGGTGAATTCTACTTAGATGGAGCCGAAGGGAAAAATCACTAGTGGACTACTACTGGTTTTTTTTTGATAAAAACATACCTCGTAGTCGTTTATGGGTTTTTTTTTGTTTATAGTAGGTTTCTTTTTGTAGTATTGTACTGGAAGTGGACATTGGACTACTAGTCTACTAGTGGTTTTTTTTTTATAAAAACATACCTCATTTTTTGGTTTTTTTTTGTTTATAGTAGGTTTTTCTTTGTTCTGGAAGTGGAATTGGACAATGTTTATGTAATTATAATTTTATGAAAATAAAACAATGAAAATTTTGCAAGCTTTAGCTCATTTCAATTTGTAAAAAAAATGGTTCTTAGACTTCTCTTTCACTGTGATTGCAATATTTTAATTAGTTGCTTTATGATTTATCTACGTATTAGACATGTATGATGTATCACAATTGTACAATGTAGATAGTTGTAGTTGATAAAAGAATTGTCTTATCAGTTATCACTGAGTACTGACATTAAGTTTGGGTAATGTTACCTTTCAAAATCACACACTCGTACATTAAATATGAAAGATTTATAGAATTTTGAAGGAAAAATCAATTAATAAGGCTAGAGAAAGAATTTATGGTATTCTAATTATAATGTATGAGAATTATATGTGAATCTGTGATTATAATTATCAATGTTAAAGTTATAATTAATAAAAAATATCATTTTAACTTTAAGAATACTATATAATCAATTTGACAAACAAATGAATTAATAAGGTTAGAGAAATAATTTATTGTTTTCTAATTATAAGGTATGATAATTATATGTGATTATAATTATCAATGTTAAAGTTATAATCAATAAAAATATCATTTTAACATTAAGTATACTATATAATCAATAAAAAATATTACTTTAACTCTTGTTTGGGAGACCTAGCGAGTCAGTGACCACATAAATCTTGTTATCTCTAAACACTAACCTTAACTCCGGCCTCTGAAATTAATTAGAATGTAATATTATTAAAAAAATAGTGCATTTTGAGTTTGATTGGCTAAAATTGTTACTATTCAATTAAATAACTTTAAATGTTATTAACTTATTATCCATTATTAATTAATATTTATAAAGGAAAAAATAACATTATAACATTTAACAATGTCTATTGCAAATAACTACCATTGGATGAGCATAGATCAACGATGTACGATGGACTTTGGGATGAAAGGGAAAAGAAACCCCATCTTTTCAAACCCATTTTGAAATCATGACGCGTGTCACTAAACACATAACACGTTCCACTTGCAGTCTCGCATGGTCCTACCAACAATGCCATTTGATGATGACATGACACGTCTAACTCGTAGTTGTGAGGTGATTCAGCTGTCAGGTGAGTGGTGACTAGGATAGTTAATGGGGCCCATGGGGGCCCAGGGCCACCAAAGGCACACAATGCCATTATGACCATTGGATTATTGTAGATCAACGACCGAAGTTGTATTTCAGGATGAAAGGGAAAAGAAAACCCATCTTTTTAAACCCATTTTAGAATGATGACATGTGTCACTAAACATGTAACACATTCCACTCGCAGTCTCACATGGTCCTACCAATAATGCCATTTGATGATGACATGACACGTCTGACTCGTAGTCATGAGGTGAGTTAGCTGTCAGGTGAGTGGTGACTAGGTGAGTTAATGGGACCCACAGGGGCTCGGGGCCACCACAGGCACACAACGCCATTATGACTGTTGGATTATTGTAGATCAACGACCAAAGTTGTATTTCAGGATGAAAGGGAAAAGCAACCCCATCTTTTCAAACCCATTTCAGAATCATGACACGTGTCACTAAACACGTAACACATTCCACTCGCAGTCTCGCATGGTCCTACCAACAATGCCATTTGATGATGACATGACATGTCTGACTCATAGTCGTGAGGTGAGTCATCCATCAAATGAGTGGTAACGACTCTAGATTGTACAATTTTGGCACTTTAAGTTTCACTTTCTAGTTTCCAATCTAATTTTTCATTTATAAGTATAAGTAGTCTATGAATTTAGAAAGGCTTTACGAATTCTAAATTTCTATGTTGAGGAAAGCAACAAAGTCTCTCAGCCGAAGCTCTGTTCCCAGTCATAGTCTGCAAAAATCAAAACTAATAGGTAACTATTAAAATCCTGAACAACTACATCCCGCATTTTAAATTTTTCAAATCTCTTGATTTACAACTTTACTATTTATATCATATACAAAAAATTAGCCTGTTAGGGTTTAATTTTGAATCACCCCTGTAAATTGTAGGCTTGTAGCTGTGTATAAATATTTGAATTTTCCTACGAGTAAATAGTGATACCGCTTACCAACTTACCACGATGGGCAAGACAAATATCAAGAATAAAACTACGAGTAAAAGACCAAATCAAATAATAGAATTCCACAATCTGCTTAAAACACCAAGTTTCACTGATTTATTGCATGATATTTATGATCCTATTATTCATGGAAATAAGGGAATAATGGAAATTAGATTTGCACTTGAAAACAAGTGGAATGATCCATATAAGGGTTCAAAATTTTATTCATTTAACCCTATGATAAATGCAACAACAAATAAAATTGGACTGTGGGTAGCTGGGTTGGCACACATGGCATTACCTCAAGTATTCCCTTGCCCAGAAATTGTCATGGTTTGCGCTAAAAATTATGATGAAAATAGAAAAGAAATTGTGAAAAAAAATACTCAGGAGAAAATTTTGTCCTTAATCGAGAGTGAATTTGCTAGTCTGTTGAACCTAGGGTTTAAAAAATAAAACTCGAATGTGCACATTGACCTGGGAAAGCTGGCAGAGGATTATGAAAAGTTAGATGTAACATAGAGAGATTCTTATATAAGAGGAATAACAAATGGTTATAGTCTGAGTCCAGATCATAAGCCTCCTTATGATTATGATATTTTTGTGCCATGGGCATAGGACAACATTTCCTTGCTAGCATTTTGTTTGGGATTGGATAGTAACAAACAAGTGGGTGCCAACATTCTTGAAATGCTTTTTCATATTCATTTTGAAAAAGAAACAGTTAAATATTATTTTATTGAGCACATTGTTCGTTGCATGCAAGATCAATTACTAATGATTCAAAGAGGTTCACAGAAGACATTTAGATTCACAACCTACTTGTGCTATCTTCTCTTAGCAAATCATCGTGCAGTATTTCAGGAAAATAAGCTTTGCAGTCAAGGCCAAAATCCAATATATGAGTGGACACCTCAGATAAGGATGATTGATAACAAAAGGAACTACAACAATTTTGTAGACTTCTTTTTGGCACCAATGTACCATAAAATTATAGGCACTCTGATGCCTAGATTGCTTGTTACTTGTAGAAATTTCATTCAATTGGGAAGTCAATTACAATTGGCTGACTGGTACTTAATGGAAGAGTACACTGTGTTAAGGTTTTATGGTTCAGTGGTAGATCCCTACAAACTTCCAATGCATGTAACAAAGATGGTATTTGCATTGGAATATGTATGGTAGATGGAGAGCACATATGTACTCTTTAATGGTCAGCAAAAGAAAATGATATTTCCTTCCTTGCCTTTCTCACTTGGAGGGTTCACATTTGAGAGAAGAGGATTCAAAGTGGCACAAGACTTTTTTTCAATTTTTCTCTTTGATGTTGACAATCACTAGTGGTATGATCCACTCAACATAATTGGAACAAATCTTAGAGGGAATGGGAACTCTACAAGCAAATGTCAACATGAAAGTATGCCATTGATTGAAAATTTTAAAAACATGGAGTCCTAGGATGAGGTCAAAAAAGAGATGGAGAAATATGTTGCTGAAAATAATATGTCAATACAGGAATTGTCATCACAAATAATGACATTGCACAAATAGAAAGGAAAAGTGCAGGCCATGACATCGTACAATTTCTACCAGATAGCTTCTCAACCATCTACAAAATCTATTCTAAAAGACCTAATGGATGAATGTATTGATGATAATTGGACTCGAACCAAAATTTCTAATTTTTGGGAAATAGGAAGAATCTCAGTGAGCCAAAGACCTCTGTAGATCTTTATGATGTGGAAGATGATACAATGTTTAATGAATTGTGGAATAAGGAGCATCTAGCTAAAGCATATGCCAACAATGATGATGACCATGACTAGGATTCTATGAATCCCACTCTAGTGTGAATCCCACATCCAGTAAAGTATATTCAATTAGTAGAGGAGTTGATGCGTCCAAAAAACTTCAATATACCAAAGGGGCAGATATTTAAAAAAAAATGGGCTATCCAAGTTTTGGTGGTCTGGGTCCCAGTGGAAAAGGGGTTTGGCGTGCACCTGACCTAGCAACTCCACCAAAACATCATGGTGAGAAACTAGGCCTTGGGCTTGGAGTTCAATCATCAAATTCATAAACTCAGTCAATTCCATTTATTCCAAGTTCTCAGATTCAATCTGAATCAATTGCCACTCCCACAGCTGTGGATATCATGGGTACAACTACAACTAGTGGTTCGAAAAGGACATTACAGATAGACACGAAAATAATTGTTTCTAGAGATCAAGGTAGTGTAAAGAAGCAAAAGGTTTTGACAAGTATTGGTACAACAATACCAATGGTGAATGTGAGTCCAAGAATTGCCCAACCTTCAGGACAAAACCCTTAGGCTCATAACAGTCCAAAAACTCCACTTATAATGGGTTAGGGTGTTGCTAATCCTCATGGTGTAATTAGCAGAACTACATGAAACATAGGTGGAAGATCCTACATTAGTGAAAGTGCTATTTCACCATTCAAACATTCAATTGTGTCACAAAACCCAAATTTTTGTTACAATGATTTTGTAACTAACTATGAACAATCAAAAAATAGGATTAGACAACATAGTAAGACAATGATGATGGAAGCAGTTGCTGTAGCTTGTGATGCAGAACTTGCATCCAATAGGTTATTTCCCACATATGACCCAAATAAAGATATGATGGTATTCATGGTTGTTATGCCCCCAACTAGAGATAACAATCCACCAGAGAGTCGATTAGATCCATCTCAATTTCAAGTTAGCACCCTCCAAATTGATTTATCCAAAATTAAAAATGTGGACAAGATAAATGTGTCAAAAATGACCAATCAAGTGGTCTACAGTTCAGTGATGAAGTTGGAGAGAGAGAAAGGAAAGTGTCAGGGCACAATAGATAAGTTAAAGGTAGACTTGGCAAATGTAAAGGCAAATGAGAAAGCAACAGAATACAGGTGCAAAGAATTAGAGAGCAGGATAAAAAATTCATCCTCTAAAGAAGCAATTGGACAACAAGAACATATGGATGCAGAACTGAAAACTCTAAGGGAAAAATTGGAATAGAGCGAACAAAAAATTGAGGATGAAAAGGCCTCTTCATTAAGTTTATACAAAAACTTGGAGAGTATGGGACATGCAACCTGTTGAGCATCATTTTTACAGGAAGACAATGGCTAGGAATTTGCTCAAGCAACTTCCCCTCTTGGAAGATTGATGGAGTCAATCTCAAGGTTCCTTCTGGCTAGGTCTCAACCGCTCAGATAGCTCAATGGAAGACAAATGTGAATTTGTTAACAAGGAGGCCTTTGTTGGTTCTTCTCTTAAGGGAAAATGCAAAACAAACTTTAGGATTCCACAATATCCCTTTTTCATCCAATTTTCAGATTTAAGAAATGAAAGCAATGCTAATTTAAATTATCCTACTGAAAAACAACTTGCAAAGAGGGTTAGAAAGTGTAAGGTAACGAGAAACTTGAAAGGAAATGCTAAAAGAAACCTAATGGACATATGCTAGTAATCACACCACCATGTGAATTAAATGACCAAGAAGATGAAGAAACCCACACAATAGAGATCAGATCATGTCATAATCTTCAACTGAACGGATGCAATCATCGATAGAATTTAAACAAATGCAAATGTAGAATAAGTCAAAACTCATCAGATTGCGAAGCCACTCTAGATGTGCGCACACATAAGAGAAGTTAATCTTTAAGCACCAAAGGAAGATCTTCTCAAAGATTCACCACAATAGAGTAATATGATACTAGCAAACACCAAATTAAAAGATCGCAGACTTGAAATCATCAAACAATCAATTGGCTCTTTGAAATAAAGAATGAGCAAATCACACATTCACAAATTTCGCATAGATAGCAGACAAGTCACACCATGAATGAAGCACCAATTGTATGTATTATATTAATGATCAAATCGACCTTCATTACATCATTTTATTACAATTTATAGAGCTCTGCTCTTATTTTCGCAGCTAGGGTTTTGCTGCAACTAAAGCTTGGAAAGAAATCTAAACTAGAGATTGCATTAAAGAAACTACTGCTAAAGCTGAGCTAAACTACCCTAGCATGGAATTAAACTTCATGCATTACCAAGATTTGAATAAATCAAGCATCAGACATCTAAAAAATGGAGCTGGAACTGGTGCATGCACTCGATGACCTTCATGTTTACATCCTTGATCATTGGCCCCGACTCTCCCACATGGTCCTGAATGAAAGAAATCCCACAATCATGCACAAACGACCCAAAGAAAGAAGCCCAGATGACTGAAAAGTGATCTTGAGAAAAGGGTATGTGCAAGATCATGAGGGGCCAAACTATGCCCTTAAGTGGCAATGAAAAATTAGCAAATAAGGGTTAGTCAACTTGACGTGAAAATTTCAACTAGTTATGAACCTAATATCAAAAAGTTGTAAGATTAGAATCTATAGAAAATTGAATGTAGTTTCTAAACTACTAGGCCTTTTTTGAGAAAAAGTTATTATTATTGGTGAAAAGTATAGATTTCAATGCAGCAGTACAAAACTTTCAGGAAAAAAATAAGAAGTAGGTGTATGTCTAACCACCTTAATCATAATCAAATGATAATATTTTATTATAAGATTTTATATATAAGTAGTAGACTCATGCCTGGATGTGACGCATATTTTTTTGTAATTTTATTTCAAAAAAATAATTAACTATGAATTTTTTGCTACAACATTTTCAAAATAAAAAAACTCCTATGTTTGACCACCTTAACTCATTCAAAACTTTACAAAATTCAATTTTTTTTTTCCTTATAGTAGGTGAAGCATAGAATGTGACACATTTTTTGGATTTCAAAAATGTTATACCATCTGAAATTTATAGTCATTTTTCAATCAGTATATAAATCAGCACTTTAGAGGTAGCTCAATTAGAAAATAACTAATAATTACTTACCGAATTCAAAATTTGACAGCAATTATATCAATAGAAAGCTGATAATCTACTTAAGATACCCTTTTCATTTTATCAAATTAGGGTGAAAAAAAAGTCATCAACTACATTGTCAAAGTTTTGAACTGACATCGCCACTTTTTGGCCCCTCATGATCTTGCACATACCCAAAATTGAAGTCAACTCCCGGACCTGCCAAAAAATGCCCAAAACCCGACACTTGGTCCAAAAAACTCAAAACCCAAAATTGACTAAGTGCTAAGTCCTTTATCTTTACTATTCCAGACTTTTCAGACTTGTCGAATTTGCTGGTGGCTGAAAACTCCTTATGGCTGAAATGGCTGAAAATCCTGCACTGTAAAAAAAACTAAGTGTCAAAACTTGAACTTTCTATACACGGAACTGGCAGATCTTGGAGTGGAGGTCTACTAGATGGGAGGCACTTTTGGGTGTGGCTTCTTGAACCTATCTACTATCTATAGCACCTCGTTGAAGTCCCGCATTTTGATCCCTTGGAGTATCTCCTTTTCTCTATCTCTAAAATCCATAAGTTCCTTTTCAAAAGCCTTTATTTCTTCTTCCCAACTTAGCATTTTCTGGATCTCTTCCTTTTGGAAGAACATCTATTGGAGGTCCTCCTTAGACTTTACCCCTTGGAATATATCTAGATATTGATTGACGATGTCGTTCAATGAATACATGGTCTTATCATCATCTTCATCAAACAAATCCAAGTCCAACCCCTCAAAGAACCCCTACAGCTCCTTTGCATAGAGTGTGCTATTGTCTCTCCTCTTGTCCAGTCTTTTGAGAACCTTCTCAAATATGGCTAATGCCGCAGTTATCTCTTGGATCCATTCCCCAAAACTATCCAATTCCTCTCCTTCATAAATCTTCATCAAAACTTGGAAGCGCTACTTTCTTATAATTTTTAACTCATCCAACACCTTTTTCCAGTTGAGGATGGTCTCTTCTACACCATTCTCTTCTCTCATGATCTCCACTAAAGAGGTTATCCCTGCCAAAATATTCTGGAAGGGCCTCAAAATCCTCCTAAGAGATAAGCTAGCAAACTACTCGAAATCTAGCTTCCAATCAGCACAAGCCTACACAAAAGAATGTGGAACATCTGTATCTACATTCCCTCCTTTTTCCAAAATTGCCTGTAATGAGGCTTCGGGGTCATTAGGGTCAATTAGACCCACTCTCCTTAGAATGAACTTCTTCATAGCCTCATTTTGCTCTTCCAAGGCTTTTATCATTTCTTCGTCTTTATTCATGGAACCCAAAGCATGATTCAAACCAAAGGTGGCCAAGGTTTTGTTATCTTCCCTAGTTGGTTCCCCCAAGTCCACCTGCTCTAGCACATAATCCTCCAGAGTGATCTCCTTCACGCTAATATCCATCGTGGGAACAACCACCTATGCTTTGCACCTCCCCATCTGGACTTGTGTTACATAGGACATTCTCCTTGCTTGGGGAACCGATGCTGTCTGGTGGAAAGCATGCCCTATTGTGGTCACTTTGACTTCATCATCAATGTATACCCTGACCCTTGGTTGTACTTCTTTGGTAAACCATGTGGGCTTAGAGAATGCATTCAATGGCTCATAGGGAGAAGCCAATGCAGTAGAGGTTACCAAGTGTTCTGCCCTTATCTCCTCTCGAGCTTTCTCTTCTTCTCCTATTTCCTGCTCATTCCCAGTATCTTGTTTAGGTTCTCTCTCATCAATGGTTTGCTACTCATCCGCCGTCTGCTCTCTAGTATCTATTTGCAGCTTATCTTCTTTAGTGTGTGGTTCTTCTTCCGCCTATGACTCTCCCTTGTCATCTGGCTCCTTGGATCCAATATGAATTTCCTCCATTTTCTCCCCGCCAGTGACTTCAACTTCTTTCTCTAGCTCCTGTGAGCTTTGAGGTACTAACTCAACATGAACTTGGGGAGGAATATTGAGTGGGGGAGGTGTTGGAGACATGAGGGGAGTAGTTGAATGGGTTGGTGGAGTTGGAGTTGGGAAAGGAACATGGGATGAAGAAGGTTGCTGAGACAACAAAGCATTATGTGTGGGAGTGGAAAGTGGAGTAGTGGGAAGCTCTTGAAGTGGAATGGAAGGAAGTGTGGAAGGATGAGGTGGAGGTGGAGGTGTAACAGATGTATCCAATGGTAACAGTGAACTTACTCCATCCGGGGTGATCTCAACAGATGCATCCTTTTTAGGTTTGGTAACTCCTCCTTGATCTTCGGTCATCTCAACATCATTTTTTCCCTGAGGTCCTTATTGTAGATCCTCTTCTATGCCACTAAAAAGACTAGTGAACTATACAGGAGCTTGTTGCTCAAAATCCTTGAACCCATGCAGCCCTGCAAAATCTAAGATGTTGAATTCATCATTGCCGAGGGCATCCAAATTTATTGGCTCTACTTGAGTAGCCCCTTCACCATCCTTAGGATCATCCTCCATTATCCTTCTTTTCTTCAAGAATCCTGCTGACGGGATCCTCCTACTAAGGGGAACATCATCCAATACATCCTCATCTTCTTCTACTAGAGTATCCATCTATGTGGGGGTTGAGCCTGCCTTTCTTTTGTAGACATGGCCCTTGATTACTCTGGTCAGCTTAGGTCTTGTTATTTTGAACTTTGTTTTCTTCGTTGAGCTTGGAGAATCTTGGTCACTAGAGGGAGGTGCTTCTGGTGGTGTAATACTCCTAGTCATCCTAGTTTTCACCCTCTTGGAGTGTGTAGCTAGACCATACGCGGTGGGATGCTCATGTCGATGCACAGTTCTTGGCTTCAGAGGGGAAACCTCTTTGAACTGTGGTTTAAATATCTTCTCTCCTTTCTTCTTCTTTTCTTGAGATGGTTTCTCAGGGAGTTGCTTCATCAAGAGAGGTTGCATTGAAAATGGACGAGCGATCCAAGATTTTGTCAATTTGATCACATGTCACGCTCTAAAATCCATGCTTTCATTCTCATCCCGATCTACCTCTACATTTAGAATGGCTCGGTTGTATATCTCATCTGTGTTATAAATGGAATCTAAAATCTTATCTGAGTTGGCATCTACCACCTTCTGTAGAATTCTTAGGGAAAGGGCACCTTGTGCCAGCTCCAGACTCATCTGCCAATAGTCACAGACTCTCACCTCATAATCATCTACACAATTAGCCTAATGATCTTCGACATGCGGCTCATGAATGTACTGTCTTCCCATTATGTGGCTATAGGTACCAATGGGGTCAAAATGTGGCCTCACCAAACTATAGGTTGCCAGTGGGAATTCATCCCATTCTCCAATCAATGATTTACAGACTTTCATTTCAGGTACACAATGAGGACTGATTGAAATAGGAAAGTCCCAACAATGTTTCTTCTTGTGTGTAATATGCTCATGAGCATTGGACAACTGTCTTGCTATCTCTAGTATAACTACCCTATCAGAAGGGTACCTTGGGAGCTTCTTGGGTGCTAAGGTGCTTGCTGCGACCCGAATGTAAGTGAATGTTCAGAACTGTATATAAATTGCCCCAATGGCCTTTACCTTAAGCCGTTGCTTCTGTTGATAACCTTTTAGCATAGTCACCCTCAATGGAGTGGATGATTGCGAAAACAAATGCATCATTAACTATCCTAAACTCTAGACTATTGTGAGTGAAGAAGTCTTTCTGCACCAATTGAGGATACAAAGTGAAAGGCCATGTGTTTTGTTCCCCGATGTTTCCAACTTTGGTCAAACCTGGGTATACTGCCCTGGCGGCTAGTAAGTACACAATATAAGATTACATGTAGAAGTGGGGATTTGTCTTCACCTGGATCAGTTGTTCATCCAGTTGGTCACTTAGGATGGAGGCCCAATCGAACCTCGCTTGCCTTTCTTTTATCTTCTGGATAAGGAAGATCATCCAGGGCTCTAGTTGATGGGACTTAGGTAGGCCATACACCTTGCTTATCATCATTATGGCGGCCTGGATATCCTCTTTCATGTAACCTCTCCTCATATCAATTCTATCTAGCCTATTCTTGGGCAATGGTTGCATTAGGTACTCATTATTGACAATGTTGTGAGCCCTTTGTGTGTCCTTGTAAAATTCCATCCCCTTGTTTATATTAAAATTGAAGAACTTGTCTACTCCCTTTAGTAGATGGAAAACATCTTCAATGTTGTTGGGCCTCATGTCCAAGACTACTTCTCCAATGCTATTTCTAACCATGCACTCATCTGGCACATAGTTACTAGCTAGTGTGTTAATAAGCTCCACCGACTAGATAGAGACTAGATGCGTCACTGCATTCACCAAGGAATAGTGGACCAATGAAGTGCAATCCTCTGAATGGCCCACGGGCTAAGCACACTTGTTCAGATACTCGTTCCAACTCACATACCCGATATCTGTATCAGTTATTCCTGCGTGCAAGTCAGTCATTTTGGACGATGGATGGTATCCTTTGACTTGATACTTCATTGCAAGTGATGCTAGTATCTTCTTGGCCATATCTGCAAAAGAGTACAAGACCTGAATCAGTAACATAGTGAGAGAAAAAATTGGGAAAACATAATTAACTACTGAAATCATGCCCACACAGTCACATAAGTGATTTCAGCCTTCGAATTTATCAGACCTCTGAAAAGCTGAAAGGTCCTACACGGCCAAAAGGTCCGACATAGCCAAAAAAGGGCACAAAGGCTGAAAGGGCATGAAAATTGAAGAGGTCCAATGACTGAGGATAACAACTTTCAAAGTGCGAAAATGCTGAAAAGGATGACAAGTTCGATAACACTGAAAATGAAAGATAGGCACTGATTTTGACGTTTGTGGTGCAGAAAATGTTTCGGTGTGTGCAAACATCGAAACACCAAAAAAGAGATGGCACTTGGAGTTTTTTTTTGGTCATCGGGTGGGCACTCTGAAAGTTTTAGACCTCGAAGGTCTGAAACTAGGGTTTACAATTTGACTTGAAAAGTGAGTTTGACAATGATTTTGACCACAAACTCACCTAGGGATGCAAGGCGACTACCTTGACAATCCCTAGGGCTGAAAAGGCTGACTCAAAGCAACCTAGACCTAAGACCCAAGCCGAAAAGGATGAAAATGCAAAACCCTAGACCTAGGACGAAATAAGAAAATTGAAAACAAAAGAAATGCTAAACTACAACCCAAAAGAGGGGAGAAGACCACCTACCTAAGAGACGAAGAACTCAATGACGACCAACAAGAAGGCGAGAGCCAAATGACAAAAAGGCAATGAGCGGGGAAAAATAAGCATGCAAACGATGGAGGAGCGAAAGTGCACTATTTAGGTTTGAAAAACATTCATGCCTTTTATAGGCTTCGCGGGGTCGCTGATGTAAGCACCCCACAAATTTGCCTTTTGGCCTTTTCGGGGGTCTCAGACATCCGAGAGGCCTACAAACCCGAAAGGCCAACTCCTGTGAGAGTCAGACTTTTGGGGGTGAGGACCACCAAAAAATTTAAAAAAGGGCAGTCAAGAAACCAACTATCGCTCCATTGGGCCTTTTACACCTTTCGGCCCTCTTAATGTGCGAAAGGCCGACAAGGCCGAAAAGGCTGAAAAATAAAAAACTAAGGACACAAACCCCTAAAGATGAAAAAAATGAGACAAGCATAAAGCAGAAGTGGGGGGGCCCTGTGGCCATAAGGGCCATAAGGGGAGCATGGTTGTGGGACCATAATAAATAGCCCAAACAAAGAAAAGAAAAATGACTGAAACTCCCCAGAGCCAGTCGATCTGGAGATAGTCCCAATTTGCAATAAGCCAAGTACAAAGATCATCAGATAGAGTATGTTCTTTATCACCACCAAGGTTGAGAAAACCATAATGTCTGGATCGAGTGTGTGAGAGTGTGAGTTCAATTTTCCTAGGAAACTCTTGTCGTGAGCTCCCATCGATGATCAACCCATTATTGCCAGATCAGTACCCATCAATGAAAAGTTGTCCATAAGTCAATTTAACCTTGCTCTATTGCCATGCAGGCATTGATAGCCCCGATAGAGGTTGTCAAAGTCACCCTTTTCGGACTGCAGACAAGCTTTGGTAGAAGTGCTTAGACTTCATAGGAGGGCTCTTAGACTTGATTTGCTTTGAGCTTTAGGTAAATTCCTTTGAGAGCATCCATCTATCAGCAAATTTTATTCCGTGCGAAACTACTTTGATTCTCCTTGTAGCTTTGTAAAAACACCTTCTGTTGCTCTTTCTTTTTCTTTTTTTTGGGAAAATCAGAGCAGCGCTTAGACTGTGTTGTCTTGGTTTCGAGCATTTCTTTGTTTATCTTGTCTTTATGCGTTCCTCCTTTTCATTTTCTTGCTCTCTTTTTTTTTGTATTCCAGTTGGGGAAGGGTTCTGACTTTCAGGCTTCCTTTGTGATCGTGGGCATTTCCTGGCGCAAATTGGAATCTCATCTCGACAAACCCATGGCTCAGAATCCCCCTTTTAAAATGTATTTTAGTGTTGAGGATGGTTGATTTTGGTATACGCTCCTAAGGAGTCCAAAAAGGAGTAATCTTTCCTTCTATCCCTGTCTTCGGCTCATTGCAAGATAGAACTATTTCCATAGTTCAGACCACGGGGAGCTTTGTTCATGCATGGGCTACCTAAACAGACCATCAAATTTGAAAGAACTGACCTCCTACAAACAAATGAACCAAAGAAAAGACCCGGACGACAAGATTGACCCAAAACCCAAAGGAACAATATAGTACAAAAAAATACAATAAAGTACAAGGGACCAATCAAGACCTAAAATAATGCTTTAGAAAATGGCCATTAATTGGTAACGGGACCAATTCTCCATCAAGAGAACTAATCTGAAAGGAATTCTCTCCCAGAATTTTAGTGATTTGGAATGGGCCTATCCACATTAGAATTTGGTGTGGCTGCCTGGTTTTTCTTTTGCTTTATACCACATTAGAACCAGATCAAAAATTCGGAAAGCTTTAACAGTTGTTCTTTTGTCAAACCAACGTTTGACAACAGCCTGGTGTTTGGCTACATGTTCTAGGGCCATAGTTCATTTTTCTTCAAGGTTCAACAAATTCATGAGGTGAATCTGCACCCGTTCCTCACCCTCGACATATTGATCCATGAATCTCAAGATTGGTATTTTTAGGTTCATTGAAAAGATGGGCTGCAAACCATACACTAACTAATAGGGAGAGGTCCCTAGGACGTTCTTGATTCGGACACGATCTGTCCATAGAGCATATTTCAACTGGGTGTGCTAGTCTCTGGGATTGTCATCCAATAGGCCTTTGATTACCATTGTTAGGTTCTTGTTGGTGGATTCAACGACTCCATTCCCTTGTGGGTAGTAATTGGATGAGAATTTTAGAATTTCCTGGTTCTTGAAGGCCCATTGAATGAGGCTTGCAGATGAAAAGTAGGGGGCATTGTCACATACTAGGAAAAAAGGCATTTCAAACCTTGTGATGATGAACTCTTCCAGGAACTTGGTGATCACTTCTACGGTACAATTTTTCATAACCTGTTCCTCTATCCAGTGCGTACAGTAATTGGTTGTAGTCAAGATGTATCAGTGGCCAGCGAAGGATGGGGGATTGATCATTCCCATGAAGTCCAGCCCCCATTGGGTGAACGAATGCACTTCGTATACCGGTTGTAAGGGCATTGTTGGGTGTCTTTCTTGAATGGCGCTAGTTTGGAAAACATGGCAAGAGTGCACATGTTCATGAGTATCTTTGAACAGAGTTGGCCAGTAATAGCCAGATCTTAGTATCTGATGAGCTATAGCTTCTGCCAATCCATGTCCTATACCATACTTATCATGAAATTCTATGAGAACTAGCTCAACTTCTATTCGATCTAAACATCGTAGGTATAGCCCATTGTAATTGCATTTGTAGAGCTTCCCATTCTTTAACATGTATGAGCTACTCTTATTCTTCAGTGCTCTCTGCTAGGAAACATTCAATCCTTCAGAGCAACAATTTTGCAGCAAGTAGTAAACTATGTCTTGATACCATATGTCTGTGACTATTCCCTCACTAGTGTACACCTGGCACACCAACCCTTGTTCTATTTCGACTATCATCTTGGTGAGGCCTTGGCCTCTTACCACTTTCATTGGTTGAATTTTGATGTCAAACTCCTGCAATATTGCCATCCATTTCCCTCTTCATTCCTCAAGTTCATTTTGCATTAGTAAGGATTTGACTGCTGGATCTGGGACAATAGCAACGACCTTACTCCGTAGAATATAGTGCCTAAATTTCTTGATAGCTTTGACCAAGGTGAAAGATTATTTATCCAAATTAGGATATTTGAGTTCTGTGTTCTTTAGTGGGTAGCTCATGAAATTAATTGGCCTTTCATCTTCACCTTCTTTTTTTTGCATGAGGATCCTTGCACACGAATGCTTTGAAGTGAACGAGTACACTTTAAATGGTAGAAGATAGTCTAGACTGACCAAGACTGGAGTAGTGGAATGGATGTCTTGATTTCTTTGAAGGCATCTTTAGCCGGGGTGTTCCATTCAATTTTAGCATCCTTCTTCAACATATCATTTAAAGGATGTACTATATCTACAAAATCACTGATGAACTTCCTAACAAAGTTGATTTCCTGAAAAAGGACTTCAATTCCTTCCCGCTGTTTGGTGGCACCAACTTGAGGATAGCTTCAACCCTTTTGGGGTTAATTGAGATGCTTGTCTTAGATGTAATGTATTTGAGGATTTTACCTTGAGTCACCCCGAAGACACACTTCTTAGGATTCAAAGAAATCCCATAACATCGACACCTTTTCAAAACTTTTCACAAATCTTCGATGTGGTCTGCCTAGTTTCTGGAGAAAACTATGAGGTCATCCATGTATATAACAATGCACTTGTTGACCAGACCCTTGAATGCCTCATCCATAGTTCTTTGGAAAGTAGCTCCTGCGTTGATTAGACCAAATGGCATGCGGCAGTAGGCGAATGTTCCCCATTTTATAGTGAAGGCCATTTTCAAGCAGGCTTCTTCCTTCACCATGACTTGGTTGTACCCTAAGTAGCCATCTAGAAAGGACATCATTTGAGAACTATTGACCACTTGTAACACCTTGTCCAGAGAAGGCAAACGATAGTTGTCCTTCTAAGAAGATCTATTTAGATTTCTAAAGTCCACGTAGAGCTGAACCTCTCCACTTTTCTTCCTTACGGGAACCAGATTGGCTACCCAAGTTGAATGCTGGATGGGAAAAATTATCTTGGCATCAAGCTTCTTTTGTACTTCCTTTTGAATTACTTGCTCGATCACGGGGTTAACCAATCTTTACCTCTAGTAGAATGGTTTAGCATCTAGGTTCAACAAGATGTTGTGGACTATAATGCTAGGGTCATAGGTTTTTAGATCCTCATAGCACCATGTAATGATGTCCTTATATTCAGTGAGCAGCTGAATCATCTATTTCTTTTCCTTTGGTGTGCCAACTTTGCCTATACGAACCTCCCTAGGTTAGATTTGTGTGCCCAAGTTGTAGAACTCACAATCATCTCTGCTCACCACTGGGGCTTTCCCTCTTTCTCGAGCGTGTTCATCTTTATCAAAAATTCTTTCTAGAGCTACCATACCTTTCAGAATGAAATTAGTTTTCAAGTTCAAAATCCCCAAGTCATCGGACTCCTCTGTTTCATCTTCTTCTTCTTCATCAATGCTCTACTTGTCAAAGATCTCTACGTTCATAATGAATTCCAAGATTTTTTGATCGTCCTGAAATACTTGGAAATTTTTTATGTTGTCAGGGATGGCGGGCACAGCCACCAGTTCTACAAAGAACCTTTTCAACTTGGACTTTTCTAGCGGTTGCAAGGAACTTGCAGACACCGCCAAAGCATTGACAATAATATTCCTTCTTCTTGGGACGCTTCGAATGCTGAAAGCTTTGAAATCTTTGACTAAATCCCAGGTGTGGTTGCGGTATGAAATCAATCATTTATCCGTACAAGAATACTAGCTCTTGATCTACTAGACTATCAGTTGCGAATCACATTCCACAGCTATCGCTTTTACCTTCTTCTCGTGCGCAAAAAGGAGACCCCGAACTAGAGCCTCATATTCGACAACATTATTGGTGTAGTGGAATTGCAACCGATAGGCATCTTAATATGAACCCCCATGAGGGCTGATTAAATCTATCCTTGCTCCTACCCCTAGCTTACAATTGGAGCCGTCAAAATGAAGTTTCCAGATTGAGTGATTCTTATTGGGAGACATCTTGATTTGGGGTCTCGGGATCACTTCTGGTGGAGGTGTCTTAACTTGGGGTTCACTAGAGGTCGAGGGTGGTGACAGGTCTTTTGGTTTTGGGGTCTTTGATGTCTTTTCATTAGGACATTCCCTTCTTGACAAGGGGACCCATTTCATTTTTTATTTTGCCTGGGCCTTGCGCCACACTTGATTACACGGGGGTAGGAAACCATCATCAAAGGAACTCCATTATTCTTGTACAAAATCCTTAGCTGTAGGGACCTTAGGTTGTTCATGGGGAGAGAGACCATCCTCATTTGAGCCCTTCATTGTGTCTCTTTCCTGTTTAGGTGTGTCAGACATCTGGCTTACTACCTGAGCGACCACCTGTTGATAGTCTCGGCATGTAAATTTTGAATGGTTGGTCTGATGGAGGAAACAATAACCTGGTAACATCAGTATATTTGGGTCAACGTCTCTACCAAGATTTATCATGTTCTTGGTCATGCCTAACATGAATTCTTTGAGAAATTCATCTATAATCGAGGCATCTACCAATCCTTGCACTTGACTGTTATCAGAATTGTCTTCCCCCTTGAGTTGGAAAGTGAAGGCTTTGTCAAAATGGTACACTCCTAGATCAGCCTATGAGAACAAAACTTCATTCGGGGTGTTATACTTAGTTATCATCTATTTGAGTTTAGGTTCTGCATCAATCTTAATTTGATTGTTGAGCCCCTTCCATGGCAGCCAAAGTTGAGTAAAATCAGTGGAGAACCAACCCCTCAAAGATCGGGTCCATTCTCAGCTGAGTAGCATGCCGTAAGTCTCAGGAATGTCTACCACATGAACATCGATGTAGTCTTGGATCCTAGGATCAGCTGTTAGCTAAATACGTGTGTCTTTCAGGACCCCAATGACTTTGACTTCCATTTTGTCAAGCCGGATCACCACACGATTTGTTGGCTGAGGATTCACTCCTAGCCTCTGACATATAGACAATGGCATCACATTACATGAAGCACCTGAGTCAATTAAGAAATTGTGTAGGTTCTTCCCAAATAATTTGAGGCTAAGTAGGAACGGGGGCTTCCCTTTGAGTGGGGAAACTCTGCAGCATATCATACATCGACATGTTTGTTCTAACCTTTTTTAGTTCCTCTACTACACTATACCTTTCATTGGCCCAGGCTGAGTTTTTCAATGCCGCTGGTTGATATGATGTTGTTTGAACAATAGTGGTATTAGGTCCCCTCGGGGGTGTAGGATTATTGTTGGCCCTTGGGTAAGGTGGAGTAGGCTGCATACTTGGAGGAATTCCATCCATCAGGGGTTCCCTCCTACTTCTCAAGTTATGGGTATTTCTATTGTTGTTCTGGAAGGCCTGGACTTCAGAATACTCTGGTTGGCTTTCTTGGTTAAATGGGAAAATGAACTCTTCCTCTCAAGTGTTATTGTCCAGAGTTCCGTCTAAATTTGGGTCATATGACTCGAATACCATGACACTAAAATGGGCCTAGGAACCCTCAGGATTCTGAGCTTGATTATCAGACTCCCCCCTATACTCGTAATCTGGTTGATGCATGCTGGAACCTTAGGTGTAGTTGGCTTCTGACGAATTGAAGAAATTGGTGTTATCTATGGGGATACTACCATTGTTCAAACATGTATTCCAATTCCTATTTTTCCTTTGTTATCCAAACTATTTGTCTTGAGAGCCATTCCCATAACCTCCTCCACTATTATTGTTGTTGTTGTTATAATTTCCATAACTACGATTTTGATTTTGAGAGTAAGTATTAGGGACAACAGCTGGCTGTGGAGAGTTTCCTTGATTTGGATTTGGGTTGAGCTTAATTCATTTGATCTCTCCAGTTAATTGGGATAATGTCTTATTCATGGCATCCAACTCATTGACTAGAACTTGGTCTAGTTCATTTGGGACAATGACCTTTTTCTCACACAAGGAAGCCCTGTGTGTATCATGCCCTGGGTATGTGATAGTCAACGATGGGGCAGCAACATATGGAGTTGGTATCGGGTTGATCTTTGGGGTTTGTTGCATTGGCAATTGATTGTTTGTTGTGAATGGACCAACTGCAACAACATTCCCCACTATGGGGGGAATGCCATAGCTCCCCCCCACTTGCGGGTCCATTTGTTGAGTGAACAAGATAGCTTCATTGCACACTTTCTCCAAAGTGTCAATATCTCCTGGGGGAAACCTTTTCAAGAATATAGACGTAAGTGGGTCCAAGGTGTGCAAGTACACTTGTATGGTAGCACCAACTGGCACCATGTATGGAGCCTCAAGATTCTGGTACTTCTTGTGAAAATGGTGATTGAACATAGCGATAGATTTGTTGAGGTCTTTTCTCACTGAGATGAACTGATGATGGAGAGTTGCCAGATCCACATATAGTTTAAACTAATTTAGGAATTTTGTTTCAAAGTCTTGCCAAGTAGTAATGGATCCTCATGGAAAATTGAGATACCAGTTATATGCGAACTCCCCCAGTGTGTAAGGGAAGAGGCGGCACATGATGTCTCGATGAGCAATCTCTTTTTGATTGTACAATTCTTTGAAAGCGCATACATGTTCTTTTGCTATCCTGGATTCTCCACAGATGAATCGTGGGCAAAATTTCTTAGGATTCTTGGGCAGCTGATGGAACTGCCCCTGTAAGTTCAGTGGTGAACTTTGGGCATTTTCACAAAATGCCATTGGGGCCAGTGATGGTGGAGCAACAGGCGGGACAACAATGGCTGGAATTGGAGGAAGATCCGGATGCTCTGATGTATCCTTTATGTGCTTTACTTTGCTATGAGGTCTATGAAACCCTGTGAGTTCAAGGAACTCCCCTTTGTTGGGTGAAGATCTAAGGACTCATTAAAATCTCTCAGGGGAGAATAATCCAATATTCTAGGGTGTCCCTTTTGAGGGCCCTCCTTCTAGTGCCACTTCTGTTGAGCATCATTTTTACATGAAGACAACAACTAGGAATTTGTGTGAGCAACTTCCCCTCTTGGAAGATTGATGGAATCAATCTCAAGGTTCCAGGCTGGGTCTCAACTGTCTGGATAGCTCAACGGAAGAAAAATGTGGATTTATTAACAAGGAGGCCTTTGCTTGTTATTCTCTTAAGGGAAACTACAAAACAAACTTTAGGATTCCACAATATCTCTTTTTGATCCAATTTTCAGATTTAAGAAATGAAAGCAATGCTACTTTAAATTATCCTACTGAAAAACAACTTGCAAAGAGGGTTAGAAAGTGTAAGGTAACGAGAAAATTGAAAGGAAATGCTGAAAGAAACCTAATGAACATATGCTAGTAATCACACCACCATGGGAATTAAATGACCAAGAAGATGAAGAAACCCACACAATAGAGATCAGATCGTGTCACAATCTTCAGTTGAACGAATGCAATCATCGACATAATTTAAACAAGTGCAGATGTATAATAAGTCAAAACTCATCAGATCGCGAAGCCACTCTAGATGTGCGCACACATGAGAGAAGTTAATCTTTAAGCACCAAAGGAAGATCTTCTCAAAGATTCATCACAATAGAGTAATATGATACTAGCAAACACCAAATTAAAAGATCGCAGACTTGAAATCATCAAACAATCAATTGGCTCTTTGAAATAAAGAATGAGCAAATCACACATTCACAAATTTTGCATAGATAGAAGAAAAGTCACACCATGAATGAATCACCAATTGTATGTATTGTATTAATGATCAAATCGACCTTCATTACATCATTTTATTACAATTTATAGAGCTCTGCTCTTATTTTTGCAGCTAGGGGTTTGCTGCAACTAAAACTTGAAAAGAAATCTAAACTAGAGATTGCATTGAAGAAACTACTTCTAAAGCTAAGCTAAACTACCCTAGCACAGAATTAAACTTCATGCATTACAAATATTTGAATAAATCAAGCATCAGACATCTCAAAAATGGAGCTTGAATTGGCGCATGCACTCGATGATCTTCATGTTTACACCCTTAATCATTGGCCCTAGCTCTCCCACGTGGTCCTGACTGAAAGAAATCCCATAATCATGCACAAATGACCAAAAGAAAGAAGCCTAGATGACTGAAAAATGATCTCTGAGAAAATTGAAGTCAACTCCTAGACCTGCCAAAAAATGCCCAAAACTCGACACTTGGTTTGAAAAACTCAAAACCCAAAATTGACAAAGTGCTAAGTCCTTTATCTTTACTATTTTGGACTTGTCGAACTTGCCAATGGAAGAAAAATCCTTATGGCTGAAATGGCCGAAAATCCTGCACTGTGAAAATAACTAAGTGTCAAAACTTGAACTTTCTATACACGGAATTGGCAGATCTTGGATTGGAGGTCTACTAGCTGGGAGGCACTTTTGGGTGTGCCTTCTTGAACCTATCTACTATCTCTAGCACCTCGTTGAAGTTTGACATTTTGATCCCTTCGAGTATCTCCTTTTGTCTATCTCTAAAATCCATCAGTTCCTTTGCAAAAGCCTTTATTTCTTCTTCCTGACTTAGCATTTTCTGAATCTCTTCCTTTTGGAAGAACACCTGTTGGAGGTCCTCCTTAGACTTTACCCCTCGGAATATATCTAGATATTGATTGATGATGTCATTCAATGAATACATGGTCTTAGCATCATCTTCATCAAACAAATCCAAGTCCAACCCCTCAAAGAACGCCTACAGCTCCTTTGCATAGAGTGTGCTATTGTCTCTCCTCTTGTCCAGTCTTTTGAGAACCTTCTCGAATATGGCTAATGCCGTAGTTATCTCTTGGATCCATTCCTCAAAACTATCCAATTCCACTCCTTCATAAATCTTCATCAGAACTTGGAAGCACTTCTTTCTTATCATTATTAACTCATCCAACACCTTTTGCCAGCTAAGGATGGTCTCTTCTACACCATTGTCATCACTCATGATCTCCACTAAAGAGGTTATCCCCGCAAAAATATTTCGGAAGGGCCTCAAAATCCCCCTGAGAGATAAGCTAGCAAACTACTCGAAATCTAGCTTCCAATCAGCACAAGCCTATGCAAAAGAATGTGGAACATCTGTATCTACATTCCCCCTTTTTTTTGAAATTGTCTGTAATGACGCTTCGGGATCATTAGGGTCAATTGGACCCGCTGTCCTCAGAATGAACTTCTTCATAGCCTCATTCTACTCTTCCAAGGCTTTTATCCTTTCTTCATCTTTATTCATGAAACCCAAAGCATGCTTCAAACCCAAGGTGGCCAAGGTTTTGCTACATTCCCTAGTTGGCTCCCCCAAGTCCACCTCCTCTAGGACATAATCCTCCAGAGTGATCTCCTTCACACTAATATCCATCATGGGAACAACCACCTATGCTTTCCACCTCCTCGTCTAGTCTTGTGTTACATAGGACATTCTCCTTGCTTGGGAAACCGGTGCCGTCTGGTGGAAAGCATGCCCTAGTGTGGTCATGTCGACTTCATCATCAGTGTATACCCTGACCCTTGGCTACACTTCTTTGGTAAACCATGTGGGCTTAGAGGATGCATTCAATGGCTCATAGGGAGAAGCCAATGTAGTAGAGGTTACCAAGTGTTCTTCCCTTATCTCCTCTCGAGCTTCCTCTTCTTCTTCTGTTTCTTGCTCATTCCCAATATCTTGTTTAGGTTCTCCCTCATCAGCGGTCTACTACTCATCCACCGTCTGCTCTTTAGTATTTGTTTGCGGCTTATCTTCTTTAGTGTGTGGTTCTTCTTCTACTTATGACTATACCTTGTCATCTGGCTCCTTAGACCCAATATGAATTTCCTCCATTTTCTCCCTACCAGTGACTTCGACTTCTTTCTCTGGCTCTTGTGAGCTCTGAGGTACTAACTCAACATGAACTTGGGGAGGAATATTGAGTGGGGGAGGTGTTGGAGACATGAGGGGAGTAGTTGAATAGGCTGGTGGAGTTGGAGTTGGGAAAGGAACATGGGATGAAGAAGGTTGCTGAGACAACAAAGCATTTTGTGTGGGAGTGGAAAGTGGAGTAGTGGGAAGCTCTTGAAGTTGAATGGAAGGAAGTGTGGAAGGATGAGGTGGAGGTGGAGGTGGAACAAATGTATCCAATGGTACTTGTGAACTCAATCCTTCTGAGGTGATCTCAACATATGCATCCTTTTCAGGTTTGGTAACTCCTCCTTGATCTTTGGTCATCTCAACATCATTTTGTCCTTAAGGTCCCTATTGTAGATCCTCTCCTAAGCCACTGAAAAGACTAGTGAACTGTACAGGAGCTTGTTGCTCAGACTCCTTGAACCCATGTAGCCCTGCAAAATCTAAGATGTTGAATTCATCGTTGCCGAGGACATCCAAATTTATTGGCTCTACATGAGTAGCCCCTTCACCATCCTTAGGAGCATCCTCCATTATCCTTCTTTTCTTTAGGAATGTTGCTGACCGCATCCTCTTACTGAGGGGAACATCATCCAATACATCCTCATCTTACTCGGCCAAAGTATGCATCTGTGTGGGGGTTGAGCCTGCCTTTCTTTTGTAGACATGGCCCTTGATTACTCTGGCCGGCTTAGATCCTATTATTTTGAACTTTGTTTTCTTCGCCAAGCTTGGAGAATCTTGGTCACTAGAGGGAGGTGCTTCTATTGGAGCAATACTCTCGGTCATCCTAGTTTTCACCCTCTTGGAGTGTGTAGTTAGACCGTACATGGTGGGACGCTCATGTCGATACAAAGTCCCTAGCTTTAGAGGGGTAACCTCTTTGAACTGTGGTTTAAATATCTTCTCTCCTTTCTTCTTCTTTTCTTGAGATGTTTTCTCGAGGAGTTGCTTCATCGGGAGAGGTTGCATAAAAAATGGACGAGTGATCTAAGATTTTGTCAATTTGATCACATGTCGTGCTTTGAAATCCATGCTGTCATTCTTGTCCTGATCTACCTCTACATTTAGAATGGCCTGGTTGTATATCTCATATGTGTTATAAATGGAATCTAAAATCTTATCTGAGTCGGCATCTACCGCCTTTTATAGAATTCTTAGGGAAAGGGCACGTTGTGCCCACTCCAGCCTCATCCAAAAATAGTCACAGACTCTCACCTCATAATCATCTACACAATTAGCCCAATGATCTTCAACATGCAACTCATGAATGTAGTGTCTTTCCATTATGTGGATATAGGTACCAATGGGGTCAAAATGCAGCTTCACTAGACTCTAGGTTGCCAGTGGGAATCCATCCCATTCTCCAATCAATGATTTGTAGAATTTCATTTCAGGTACATAATGAGGACTGATTGAAATAGGAAAGTCCCAACAATGTTTCTTCTTGTGCTTAATATGCTCATGAGCATCAGACAACTGCCTTGCTATCTCTAGTAGAACTACCATATCAAAGGGGTACCCTGGGAGCTTCTTGGGTGCTAAGGTGCTTCCTTTGACCCAAATGTAAGTGAATGTTTGAAACTGTATATAAAATGCCCCAATGGCCTTTATCTTAGCTTTTTCTTCTATTGATAACTGTTTAGCATAGTCACCCTCAATGGAGTGGATGATTGCGAAAAGAAAGGCATCATTAACTATCCTGAACTCTAGACTATTGTGAGTGAAGAAGTCCTTCCGCTCCAATTGAGGATACAAAGTGAAAGGCCATGTGTTTTGTTCCCTAATGTTTCCAACTTTGGTCAAACCTGGGTATACTGCCCTGGTGGCTAGTAAGCACACAACATAGGATGTCATGTAGAAGTGGGGATTTGTCTTCACATGGATCAGTTGTTTATCTAGCTGGTCACTTAGGATGGAGGCCCAATCAAACCTTGCTTTCCTTTCTTTAATCTTCTGGATAAGGAAGATCATCTGGGGCTCCAGTTGATGGGAATTAGGTAGGCCATACACCCTGCTTATCATCATTATGGCAGCTTGGATATCCTCTTTCATGTAACCTCTCCTCATATCAATTATATCTAGCCTATTCTTGGCCAATGGCTGCATTAGGTACTCATTATTGACAATGTTGTGAGCCCTCTACATGTCCTTGTTGTAAAATTCCATCCCTTTTTTATATTAAAATTGAAGAACTTGTCTACTCCCTTCGATAGATGGAAAACATCTTTGATGTTGTCAAGCCTCAAGTCTAGGACTACTTCCCCAATGTTGTTTCTGACCATGCACTCATCTGGCACATAGTTACTAGCTAGTGTGTTAATCAGCTCTATCGATTGGATAGAGACTGGATGCGCCACTGCATTCACCAAGGAATAGTGGACCAATGAAGTGAAATCCTCTGAATGACCCACTAGCTGAGCACACTTGTTGAGATACTCTTTGTAACTCACATTCCTAATATCTATATTGGTTATCCTTGCGTGCAAGTCAATCACTTTGGATAGTGGATGGTATCATTTGAACTGATACTTCATTGTAGGTGATGCTAGTATCTTCTTGCCCATATCTGCAAAAGAGTACAAGACTTGAATCAGTAACATAGTGAGAGAAAAATATTGGGAAAACATAGTTAACTACTGAAATCATGCCCACACAGTCACATAAGTGATTTTGGCCTTTTTAGCCTTTGAATTTATCGAACCTTTGAAAAGCTGAAAGGTCCTACATGGACAAATGGTTTGACACAGTCGGAAAGGGGCACAAATACTGAAAGGGCACAAAAACTGAAGAGGTCTGACGACTGAGGATAATGACTTTTGGAGTGCAAAAATGCCAAAAAGGATGACAAGTCCAATAACAATGAAAATGAAAGATAGGCACTGATTCTGGTATTTTAGGTGCAAAAAATGTTTCAGTGTGGGCAAACACCGAAATGCCAACAAAGAGATGGCACTTAGAGTTTTTTTTTGGTCATCGGGTGGGTGCTCCGAAAGTTTCAGACCCTGAAGGTCCAAAACTAGGCTTTACAGTCTAACTCGAAAAGAGAGTCCGATGGTGAGTTTGACCATAAACTCACCTAGGGATGCAAGGTGACTACCTCAAAAATCTCTAGGGATGAAAAGGATGCCTCAAAGTAACCTAGACCTAAGACCCAAGCCGAAAAGGCCGAAAATGCAAAACCCTAGATCTAGGATGAAACAAGAAAATGGAAAACAAAAGAAATGCTAAACTACAACCCAAAAGAGGAGAGAAGACCACCTACCTAAGAGATGAAGAACCCGATGATGACCAGCAAGAAGGCGAGAGCCAAATGACAAAAAAGCAATGAGCGGCGAAAAAAAAGCAGGCAGACGACGGAGGAGCAAAAGCACAAAGTGAGGGTTTGAAAAACCCTCACGCCTTTTATAGGCTTTGCGGGGTTGCTGAAACAAGCACCCTGTGAATTGACCTTTTGGCCTTTTCAGGGGTCTTGGACATCCGAGAGGCCTACAAACCTGAAAGGCTTACTCCCACAAGAGTCAGACTTTCAGGGGTGAGGACCACCGATAAGTCCAAAAAAGGGTAGTCAAGAAACCAACTATCGCTCCACTGGGCCTTTTGCACCTTTCGGTCATCTGAACGTGCGAAAGGTCGACAAGGCCAAAAATGTCAAAAACTAAGAAACTAAGGACACAAACTCCTAAAGATGACAAAAATGAGACAAGCAGAAAGCAGAAGGGGGGGGGGGCTTGAGGCCATAAGGACCATAAGGGAAGCGTGGTTGTGGGACCACAACACAACCAATAACTTAAAGAAAGAATTGGAGAATGAGAGGGTAAAAATAGAATAGTGGGAAGAGAAAGAAAAAGAGTGGGAAGAGAAAGCAGAGAAAATAGGAAAAGATAGTGAACACCAGTTCTTAGAAATGAGAGAAGACCTAAAGAAGGTGTAACACCACAATCTAAATCATAGTGCTAGAAAGAGATACATTAATTAAATGAAAAACCACAACAATTTTTTATTATTTAAGATTCTAATATAAGTTACAACAACCGAGTGCCCTTATGACAATTCACAAAAATATCAAAAATTACATCATCATTATACATCATAATCTTAACAATAATACAAAAGTTGTTCTGAACTACAAATAAGTACATCTTTATGGACAGTTATTTCTTAAGTCCAATACAATCTAGTAAACAGTCCAAGCTGCCTATCAATGACAGGTTGATCTTTCTCAACAAGAATCTGCAAAACATTAACACAAGCACAAAATAGACAATAGGGCTCAGCATATATACACATAAAGAAACCTCCGTGACTCATCTGCAACAAAGTTAGTACCATAATGATCAATACATCAAGTAACCTTAAGCAAGTGAAACATTTAACAATCACATGGATAAAACATATCGATATGATAAAATGTAAGTAAAATCGCAATAAGAATTCAGAATGATGATGCACATATATACTGAGATGATTTATCACTGAAGAATCATGCTTCTACACCCATGGTTGTGCTCATGATATATCTTACAGTGGAAGGTAATCTATTTAACCCATTAATAAACATAACAGTGCTCACAGCTAACTGTTATAACAGTTTAGAAATGTAACAGTACCTCAAGCCCCATACTCCGTTCTAGATCATGCAAATCATAGAGATAGGGGAGGCCAATTATCTTATTAAAGTTAAAACCCAACCCAGTTAATTTTAAAGGTTATCACTTGTCCACTGAATTGGTTTCCCAAATCCAGCCATCTCAATATGCGTTCATCATCTGAATTCTCAACAATCACGCTCTGACTAAAATACCCAGTCTATTTTATGTAACAAAACCATTCTATTATTTCACATAATTTAACAGTGCTGATAATGGAACAGTTTAGAGATATACACTATATCTTCATTTCCATTTCATATTTCTTTTTAATCCAACCATCATGATAGCAGAATTAAAGAAACAATTCAATCTCAACATCTTTAAAGCATTCACAATTAATGCCACAAAAGATACAATCTATTTGTTGCCCATTTGACTAATTCCCAAATTTAATGTTAGTGTTCGTAGACTTATGTTCTATGCACACAGCACCATTTGACTACTACTATCAACACCAATTCTGGAACGTAGTCAAATGCTCAACAATAATGTCTTATATAGGAAACTATGATAATCAAAACATATTACAAGATTTAACATCCTATAATACATCATCAACTATTTAACAGTGAAATATATCTGTTAACCATACACTGTCCAAACATAAATTGACAATCACAGTCGTAGTTCAATTCCTATTTTAGTAATGCTCTCATCATACCCAACAAAGATGAATATAACATTTTCAACTCTCAATGACTCTTAGAATTCTGAAGATTATTAACTAAAAAGAGACATATCATATTAAATACTGTTTACTACAAAGCTGAACGAATAATCTTCAGATATAGAAAACTTCTAATCAAATTATAAACTGTCATCTTCACATAATTAATCATCATAGTTACTTGCTCAAAACAACAAAATCTTTGAATAATCCCTACACCAGAAATCACTGATAAAACAGATGGAAAATTCAACTATCCAAAATAATTTATACAGAATTCTTCTCATCCATTATTTTAAACAGTGTCTAATTCTGAAAACATAATAATCACTGTTCCCAATAAGAAGACCGAATGTACACTGTTTATCAGCTATTTACTTATGTGCAAGACAAGCATAGTTTTCTATTTCTGCACTATTATATATTGCAAGAACAACACTTAATAGTAACTTAAAACACTTTGTCTCAAACTCGAGATCTCTATAAGAACACAACATACCGCACAAGAAAAAACTTACAGGTCTTACAAAACTTTCAAAAACTTCTTTACCACCCTCTTTTGACCCACTACATGGTTGGTACAGAGAACCCTAACAAAGGCTTGACACAAAAACTAGCTCAAACTCGATAGACTCAGAACCTGAGAATAATTACTCTGTACTCAATAAAACAACCAATAAACAACAACATTACAATAAAGTAAACCCTCGTGCTTAACAACCACAATCGTGGTAGCTCAGACTGTCCAAACAAAATAACTGGTCTCCTAACCAAAACCATAGTATTACAAACATACAGACACGAAACACATATTACACCAGTGACTTCTAAGCATGAGTCCCAAAACCCATTTAATCATTTCAAGAGAAACATGAAACACCCACAACACTCAACATTCATAGTATTTCGATGTCACATTTATCACCCACAAGCCTGTAAAGAATAACCACAAATCCAAACATAAAACCTATATAAAAACTTGCCCTCGAAACATATTAACTTGCTAATGTTACAGCCATTTTAAACACTACACAAGCACGACAGCAACCACAGAAGAACATTCACATTTAAAAGCATGTAAAGTAAAGCAAGAACAGAGGATTAGGGATAGAAGCTAGCCCTGACCCTTTAAGCAAAACAAAGTGTCGAACTTATCAATCTGATACCCAGCAAGAAAATATAGTGCATCCACCTCCGGCTACAAGCCCACACTTCCAAGCTCGACACCAAAGCTTCAATACTAAACCCAAACCAATGACCACTGACTGAAGAAGCAACCCAACATAAAACCCAAATCTCACCAACCCAATGAGCAAAATATGCTGAGCACTGGTAAAACATTATCACTGCGGAACATAGCTTGAAACCAAATGTATAAAAGGAGAGGAACCCTTAGTTTCATCATTCCACTAAAACCATATGCTGAGAACCTCGCCATTACCACAAACAGAGAGTGAGAATTGCCCGCACTTCACAACATGGGTGACAAGATGCAAACTGAAGTAACATAATTAATGATGCTATCAAATCTCTTAAACGCCCACAACCAAAACCATCACCTGGCGGACTAGGGACCTTAGTAATATGTATGCACAATTACCAACCTCATAACTGCATGGTACAGACACATGCGACCTTAATTCCAATTAACCCAACAACAAATGAAAAGTAATAATGTCTCAATTGCCGAGTCCACAAGGTGAGTAAGATAAACCATAACCCTTCGACAGCACATTCGCATATCAACATTAACTAAAAGTGTATTAAAAAATAGTCCCCTTCACTGTATACATATATATACGAACATATGTGTGAATTAGCATTCACACATATGTTTTATATATATAGATATATAAACATACTCACACTAGATAAAAGGAACAAGAACATAATTAAAAACAACCATTTCATATATATATATATATATATATACATATATATATATATATATATATACATATATATATAGATATATATAATATCATATATATATATACATATATATGTGTGTATATATATATATATATACATATATATATATATATATATGTATATATAGATGTATAATATATACATATATATGTATATATATATACATATATATATATATATATATATATATTATATATATACATATGTATATATATATGTATATGTATATGTATATATATATGTATATATATATGTACATATATATCATATATATATATACATATATATATATATATATATATACATATATATATATACATATATATATATACATATATATATACATATATACATATGTATATATATATATACATATGTATATATATATATATACATATGTATATTATGTAA
>BSBK01001219.1:0-32500 GCA_027943335.1 Chamaecyparis obtusa
CTGCTCGTTTGCACTATTCTGCTCGGTTTGCACTCAGAATGCAAATAAGTGTTGTCACTAGTGGCAATTCTTCTTAATGCCAACAATATATATATATATACATATATACACACACACACATATATATACATATATATTATATATATATATACACATATATATATATACATATATATATATATATATATACACACATATATATATATAATACATATATATATATAGATATATATACATATATATATATGTATATATATGTATATGTGTGTATATATAGAGTGTGTATACATATGTATACATATATGTTATGTATAATACTAGTATTATATACATATATATATATATATATACATATATATATTATATATACATATATATATATATATACATATACATATATATAAATATATAATATACATATATATATATATATATATACATATACACATATATATATATACATATATATATATATAATACATATATATATATATACATATATATATATATTATAAATACATATATAATATATATATATATGTATATATATATATATATATATATATGTACACATAGACATATATATATATGTACACACAGACACATATATATCCACAAGAATTGATTCTTACCTGTGATTTTTTCTCTATTTCAAACTCTTGTATAGAATAGCAAGGAAAAACATTGCTACAAATAGTGTGCGTGTGTGTAATGATCCCTTTTCTATGACTTAACCTATATTCCATAAACTAGTGAAAATTAGGCATATTGAATTAGGGAATCATTTTTACTAACCTAATATGTTAGATAATTTCTCTGAATTAATTATCACTATTCATAAATATTAAAGAAATGAAAACCATCTAGTCTAGATTTAACATCTGAGGATTTCTTCATATAGATCATAGTGATTCCTTCGGTTTTCCTTACTAATGTGATCATAAGGTGGAAGACTTACTATGACAAGGGCACATGAAACAAACTACAAGAGACCTCCCTCAAGGCTTAACCCCAGTGTTGGGACAACCATCATGTGCCCGAAATTACTCGACCTCTCCCTTCCACAAAATCCCTACCCTAAGACACCTTAATAATAGATAAGAAGTAGATTCCTATGACCTATAATTAGAGTATCTAAATCATATTCTTATATATTTTATGCTTATTCCTTATACATTTAGAAATCTAATATAATCACATATGTACATATACATACATACATACATATACATGTGTTTGTGTATATATAATTCATCTCATATTTATGATTATACAAATATTAATATTACCACACAGTTGATATCAATATTATTAAATTGCAAAGTTACCTACCATATTGCTTATCCTTATTTTTATGTAACTTTTAATTTGCTAAATCCTCTTTAATTTTCCTTTCCTTCCTTGTCTAGGGAATGAGAATCAATTCCCTTATAATATGACATAAAGATGTCTCTTTGTAGAGATATGTCTTCTTATGGGTAGCCTTAAGTATTAATAAATATTACATTAGTAAAGTTTATATATTATGTTATATGTTTTATTATATATTTTAATTTTATATTATGTTAATATATGTTTATATATAGATTTATTTAATTTATATTTCAGATTACATGTATATTTAATAAATATTTAATAGTTATTTATTTTATTTTTATATATTAATATTTAATGAATATATATATATATATATATATATATATATATATATATATATATATATATATGAATATAATTGATATATAGTATTTATATTTATATTATAATATATGAAGAGATTAAATATATAATATTTATATTATTTTTTATTCAATATACATGTCAATATTATTAGAATTTCTATTGTTTAAATATTATATATTATTAATTCTAATGTCAAATGGGAAAATCACAATTCACCCCTCCTAAATTTGCTTGTCCTCAAGAAACAATATATTTTCTACTTATGATTTCATAAGAAAGATTGGTAAGTAAACTTAAACAATATTTCTCTTATTTTTCAGAGAAAATATTTTAGACCATCTCATGGTGGTTCCTATTTGAGTTTTCCCAAAACCACTTTGCATGCTAAAATGCCTCTAAAACCAAATAGAGTATGCAAAACATATTCATGAATATGTGAAGACAAAAAGTATACATAAAGCATACACACCAATGCGTGAAGACACAAAGTATACACATTGATGCATTAAGACAAAAATTATACATGAAGTATACATATTGATGCATGAAGACACGAAGAATATATGAAGAATACACATTGCTACATAAAGACACAAAGCATACATAATACACATTGTTATATTCTTTCTTACTGATTGGAAAATAAATATTGCTAAACATGTCTTTCATAATCAATCATGATTTAGTTTGGTCGGAAAGCCTCGAGAGGGCGCATATAAAATCCTCACCCAACTAATCCAAGAGCATGCAACGTCCCACTATGAAAACTCACCTCTTGGCCCAAAAGAGGTAGGGACATCCCACTATGAGAATTCCATCGCATGGGGTGGTCTACTTAGCTTGGGGTAACCAGTAAACTACAATTCCCTAACTTAATTCCTCCATTCGTTCTGATTGATTATGAGACAACACATATACACCATAAATAATATATCTATAACATTTATAATTTATTTCTAATATATATTTGATATAATTTTAATAATATGTATGTGTAGATCCCATGTTTTATCTTTTATCATGTAGCATGGTAGGATCATGCTCTGATACCATTTGTAATGACCCCTTTCCTACCACTTGACCTATATTACATAAAATAGTACATGTTAAGCATATTGAATTAGGGAATAATTCTTAGTAACCAAATATGTTAGACAATTTCTCCATATTAACCATCACTATTCATAAATATTAAAGAAATGAAAACCATAAAGTAATCAACTAATGAACATAGTCTATATTTAACATTTGCGGATTTCTTCATATAGATCATAGGGATTACTTCTCTTTTCCTTACTAATTCCATCATAATGTGGAAGAATTACTATGCCAAGGGCACGTGAAAAAGACTAAAAGAAGCCTCCCTCAAGGCTTAGTCCCAGTGTTGGGACAACCATCATGTACCCGAAATTACTTTGCTTCTCCCTTCCACGAACTCCCTACCCTAAGACACCTTAATAATAGATAAGAAGTAGATTCCTATGACCTATAATTAGAGTATCTAAAACATATTCTTAATTCTACTATATTTTATTATGATTCCTTATACATTTATAATTCTAATATAATCACATATGTACATATACATACATATAATCTATAATTATGATCTAAATTAATTATTTAGATCCATAAAAAATTCCTTATTCTATATATATATGTGTGTGTGTGTGTGTGTGTGTATACATACATATACATATACATATACATATACATATACATATTGTAAGATATAAAAATGTATGTAAAGATATATTTTTATATCTATGTGGTTGTGGGGTATGTGATAGAAAATGTTGTGGACATATAAAACTAATAAAACATAAACACTTATCTTGAAAGGTAGCAGATCTGGAAAATACTATTTTCTAGTGTCTGTACTTAGTTTTTGGAAATTTTGCAATCACATTTGGCCTGGAAACACAGAGATAGAGAAAACCCAAAAATATTTTGCTTCTCTGAGAAAGGTCGCCCTTGACCCCTTAATGTCGATCTTGACCTACGATGTTCTGACGAAAATTCTGTTCGCGGATCTTGAAAGTTTGCCAAAAAGGGTATCTAGATCTGTACTGTAATTCATTGTTTTGCACTCGTTCCTATAATAAAAATAGTTTTTTTGTTTGGATGAGGGGTTTGCCTTGGTCAAACCCCAGTTTGGAATCAACCTTAAAATAGAATTGAAATAGAGAATGCTAGCAAGTAGTAGAAATAGATCTAACAATGAAGCTATGATATTCAATAGATATGAAATTATATTTGAAATGTAAACAAGTATGTTAATATGAAAGCTTGGACTCAACACTAATAACCATAAATGTAAATAAAAACCTCCATGATTGTATGCTTGGAATCCACCTTGAAGGAAGAATGAATAGATCTTGAAGATGAACAAAGGATCTTGAAGGAAGATCACACTACCATGATGGATAGATCTAGGGTTGGAATGATGAATCTTGAATGATTAAACCAAATCCCTTCAAAGGTTTGAATGCTTGAATCCTTGATCTTCAATGGAGAACTTGAATAATTGAATATAGATGATTGCTTTAATGCTTCCTTGATTGAGAATTCTTGCTTGAGTTGGAATGGATTGCACACTTGATTGAGATGGATGGAAATGAAAGGAGACAACTTCCTTTTATACTAGTCTAGGGTACAAAATTCTAGAGAGGCCAATATAGGAGAATTAAATTCCCATTAAGCCTATACCCTTGGAAGTGGACCTAAATTAAATATAATTTAAGATTTTACCATTTCAAAACCCGAAACAGCTGACCTAGAAGCGGGAAATAAATTTTTCTGAAACCTGACAGTCGAAAACCCTCAGAATTTGAAATTTAAACCTCGGGTCAGGGTTGAGGTCAAATTTGACCCTGAGGTCAAGAACCTCAAATTCATAGAGCCAAGTGCCAGAAACAAGCTAGAAATAAGTGGAAAATAGGGTAGAACATGAGAAAAAGCCAAAAAAAAGTCAAAGACCCATTCAGGGTGTTTGACATGACCCCAAACCACCTACTCAGAGGGCTAAACTAGTCCTAAATGGAAGTGCTTCCATTTTCTAACAATACATTTAGCCCCCACTTTAGCAAGAGTATGGACTCAATGAAAAATCTTGGTAAAGGAGAAGAAAGATTTCAGTGGATCACAACGAGATAGAATATCACTTAGTTAAGGACATGAGCCCTCAGGCCAAGGATTCTAACTCAACATACACACACGAGGGTGTGAAAACAAAGAGAAAATAAAGACAAAGCCAAAAGGCTCAAAAAGAGGGGTTAGTACAAAAACAAATCCAAATCAACTAGCAAAGGAAACCTTGCTAAGAAATACTTCCTATGCTAATATCATATTTGGAAAGCTATCATAAAAGAGTAAATGATTACATAAGAAAGACAAGAGAAACACTATAAAAAACATATCTTCATGATCTTATCCCACTAGCATGAAAGTGTAAAGAGAGAGAGAAGAGATAATGATTACCTCGCCTAGTAAGATGCCCACCTTACTGTGAATCACCAAGGAGGAAGAGCCCAACATGTAAAAAAACATGATAGTTCACCTAAAAAATGTGCTTTGTAGTTGTAATGCATCTTCTGATGGCTTTTGGAATACCCATAGGTCCACATTCTTGTATCACTATGGAATACAAAATGCATGTCCCTTCAGGATTTAGCAACTTATGTGCATTACCTTTTGCGGATTTAGCATATTTAAAATTGAAAATGCATGTCTCTTTAGGATTTAGCAACTTATGTGCGTTATCTTCCGAGGATTTAGCATATTTGAAATTGAAAATGCATGTCTCTTCAAGATTTAACAACTTATGTGCATTACCTTCTGAGGATTTAACATATTTGAAATTGAAAATGCATCTCTTAAGGATTTAGCAACTTATGTGCATTACATTCCGAGGATTTAACATATTGCAAAATGAAAACTATAGCATAAGGGAGATCCTATATATTCCCCCCTCCTTATTGTAGCTACCTACTAGACATGATAAGGAAGAGAAGGAGGATACCTACTTCACAAAGTAAGGAGATATCCTATTTAACAACAATGTACACTATATTCTTAGCGAAGGGTATTGACCCTTACATCAAAGAGCATAGATAATCATGAAAAAAGATATATCACTTATGGAAAAAGGATCCTCAAAGAGAAAGAGATATTATCAACAAGACCCCCACCGTAGAGGAGTGCTTTGGATAAAATATCACCTTTCAAAGAAAAGTAAAGAGAGACCAAAGATTCAATCAACAAGCCCCTTGCAATCAAGAGGAAGAGGAATCTTGGAACAAAGGAATCAAACTTGTTCAGGCTTAGAATTGTTACCCTAACTCAGGCATTAAAGAAACACAACAATTCTATCCTGACAATGGAAACCTCTCCTAGCTGTGGGTAGACTACGAATGAAGAGGAATCTTTGGATTCTAGGCCGGTTCCTATAAAATATGGAATATCACGTTCCTGATTTGCTATTTGTTGGGAAAAGGGAAAAGAATACTATAATTAAAGATTAGGGTGATACACCAAGAAAGATTTCAGACTTTACAGAAAAGCTGAAACATCAATCCTAACTCACAAGTAAAGATCTCAACACTCTAAATCTCTACTCAACATATAGGTTGACAAAACCTGCTATCAGGGTTTTACCACGAATAGCTTGGATAATCAACAAACATACATTTCTCATACAAGGTCTAGGAGCAATTGATTATCTTGAGAAGGAACATAAATCTACTCACTTCCTTTAGATAATAAATAATAAAACACTTGTTAGAAAAGATGAAAACAAGATCCAATATCAAAATAACTTCACAAATATGAGCCAAAATTTTTGATTCATTCCCTCCAAAATTTGACAAAAATGATTACAAAATGGCCTTCAAAGCACTTAGGAACAATGTGTTCGCTATATGCCCTCTCTCCAAAATCTGCAACCCCTAATTGATCATTCAAAATCAATTTTATATCCTGCCTATGCCTCAAATCCAAAAATCTAAGTCTTTCAAAATGCCCAATCTTAGCCCAAAAATGTGCCCAAAAACATGCCAATAACGAAGTCTTTTAAAAAAACTTCATCTAAATGCCCCCCTAAATTTTGGCTTATATCAAGGAATTAAATCCTTTTACAAAGAATAATTGCCAAAATTATGAAAAAAAATTAACATTAGATAAAAATCTAATATTAAATAACCTAACCTCACCTCCTAACTTAGATAAAAGATTCTAAGTGTAAACTATATGCAATGTGGAGAAAGTCGACATGACTTTTCATCCACTTGCAATACAATGCAATAATCGAGGAAGGTATGAGGTGGCATGTTTTCAGTTTTCAAAATACTATAGGAAAAGACATATGCATTGAAGGCATTCAATTTGATTTTCTTGGCGGACTCCAAATTTTGATGCACTCATTTTGGTATCGACAATTGTGCTTATCACATTATTGTTGTAGAAATTTAGGGAAGAAGAAACCCTAACTGGTTGAAGCCTTTGAAAACTTGGTGAAGGAACTCGACTGTGAATGCATCTCACTGTTACTAGAGATCACTGTGACTTCTTATTGACTGTATCTTCAAACAAAGAGCTTGACATTTGGCAAACTTAGGCTGGTATGCAACTGTAAGTTATTATCAAGCTCAGTTTATTTCTTGGAGTTTTTTTTCTTGCACACATAGTTCTCAACTTTTTTGAAAATACCAGTATATTACTTACCATAAATCATGGCATTTTCTTAGTTCTGGGTTTTATTCAGTCTTCATAGATAATTTGTTGGAAATTGATGAATCACGTCTTTTATACTGGCTATTAAGAGTCATACGAATGGTGCTTGTTTGTTTCTTGTACAAATGCTTGATCTTATCCTTGCTAAGAGTTTTTCTTATATTTGCAAGCTACAAACTCGATATAAACTTTGTGTTATAGTCACGGCTTAACTATTGATTGTAACACACTTTACTCTCAGTTGTTCCTTGTTCCTAGATTGTGACTCAAAGCTCACCTTGTTAGCAGCCGCTGTTGGTATTGGGTGACTGAAACTCTTCATTTGATACGCAAACCGCAAGCTCCATATTATGATTCATGACACCCACTATGGTTTCATTCCTTTGCTTCTTTTCTAGTATGATCTCCAAACCTATGGCTCGAAACTTGTTTGTATGAACAGTCATGGCTTGACTATTCTGAAAACCATGAGATCCATATTCATATTGTGCTACAGTCATAGCTTCTATACATTGATTCACAACACCCACTGTGGTTTCATCGAAACCATGACTGGTAAAGATATTGGGTTCTTGAATCTTAAGAAGGAAAACAAAACCCTCCATACCATTTGAACACTAGCAGTCCAGTATATAGCTTGTGGGTCTTATTTGAAAATGACCATTGTGATTTTAATTCATATGCAAAAATATTAAGCTCGGTTTGAAAGAAAAATGAACTCCCTGACATTAAGCATTGAAAATGATTATTTTGAAGATTTGGCTTGTCTTGATCTTGTTCAAGCCCTTGAATGGTAAACATATAACATTCTCTGCTGTACATGAAGCTTGCTTTGCACACCTATCCATTCATCACACTGGCATGAACTTTGAATTACTGTCTATAGAGACTTTATTAAATCTGGTCTTTGCTTCAGCATATGACTGTGACAATAATGAAAACCAGAAAGCTTGACGGGGAATTTTGAACATAACAGATGAATACTCTTTTTCTGACAAGCTTTATGAAAACACTTTGTATAAAATAGAGAGTAACTAGAAAATGATTTAAAATATTTCTACAGTTTGTACATAAATTGTAATTAAAATATTCAAACTGTTTCATTCTGCTGATCTAAAATGAACCTGTGTAATCAACAATAGTAAATTTGATGAACTGGTGAACTCGCTCCTTTGCAAACCATATATTATGAGCTCTGCAATGACAGACAGTTTCTCCAGGAAACCATGAAACACCTCTAATGACTTAATAAAGTTGCAAGGTTATGAGTGAAAAATGTTAAAAGATATAATCAGTTATAAATAAAACTATAACATCTTTCACTCATAACCTTTGCAAACCTTAGAAGGTGATTACGACTGAGAGATGCTCAAGAAAAATCATTATTCATTGCACAACAGATAAGTAGCTTTCTTCTTTATGATATTCCTCTGTTAGCTGTGCATACTCTGTTCCAGTTTATACATATTTTATACTTTCTGTTCAGCTTGCATCCTGTAGCTTTGTCCACTGTATACAATTCTCATTGATGTTGAAACTGCACTTAATATGATAAGTACAACAAGATGAAAATGTTTGTTCACTATTAATGAAGTTTGAGCACGGGTTCATGACATTCAAAAACACTAGAATGTTAACTAATGAGGTTTGAACACGGGTTTGTGACACTCAATAAAAACAAACTATAAACATTTTATCATTTTATCGCTCAATCTTGAGGCACTCTTTCTGTATTCAGCAACAAATATGTTTATAGCTTGAAAATGTACTTTTGAAACAAAAAGGACATATTATACCACTATTTATGCAGCACCATTTGTATCTTGAAATTGAAAGTTGGAAATCATTAGCACTTCCTGTAGCAGTCTTATCATGGGAACCTAGCTTGATCTGCATCTTTGACAATGACTGAATGTGAAAACCAGTCATTTGTTATCTACAAGATAATATGTTAAGCTCTCAAATAACATCATTATGAAATGCATTATCTGAAAAAAGTTTCTTAGTTTGAAACATACTAAGTCCCTTTAATTCAGACACTTGGTTAATAAAAAGGACAACATACACCACAATGATCATTAGTAGTAAAAGGTTTCATGTCAGAAACAAGTCCCTTTAACACTACCTTGCAGTGAGTGCCAGTGTACATTTCCTTATTTCATTTAATTTTCCAGATTGATATGCAGTATTGAAAACTTGATTGCTATAGTATGTTATTTCTTTCTCATGTATTGCTTATATCCAATAGGATCTAACCATATTTTCCTTTCTTATGTAGATATGAAACCATAAAGACCTAGATGTAGATGGAAACCTTAAAGGCCTAGATGCAGATGGAAACCTGGACTTATGAAGACCTAAATGCAGAGACCTAGCAAACAACTAGCTAACACAAACCAATACAAAAGGAAATGCATGGGACTCCTATTCCATACTTCAATCTTTCTTTCAATTTTGCAATGTACTCTACTTATTGATGAAACATGAAACAAGAAAGGACATTTGTATATCACATTCAGTTTGAAAGCACAATGTAATGATTATTTATGAATTTTTGGAATTTTTTGGAATAATAATCAATACTTAGAGTACAATAATGACATCTAGAATGAATGCAATAAGGACATGTAAAATAACAAAACCTGCAAGGTAGTGTTAATTAGACAAACAAATGCAACCTTTTCCTACTTATGCTTATTGTATTGTATGCTTTATTTTTGAGTAACAATTTTGGCGACTTTTGTTGGATGTCTGCCTGCTAGACATGACCTGTAGACTTATCATAAGGAACCAAAATTTAGGAAAATTGAACCATGAATGTGACCTTTATTGAAATGAAAATGCATCTAAACTAGACTCAATGCAACCTAAGGACCTAGTGCTTGGACAACACTTACTGAATTTGAAAAACTAAAACTAACCTAACCGTCAAAGCAAAGCTTGAGATGGATTCCATTAACTAGAATCTACAATTCTTCCCCTTCAGTTGTAGACAACTAAAAAGCATTGTTCTCCTTACAGGCTATTATAACAAAAGGGCCTGACCAAAAGTTATCAAATTTATCATGCTGCCCTGGCCTGCTCTTTAGCACATCCCACTTGAGTACTAAATCTCCTTCCTTAAATTCCCTGAATTTAGCTTTCTTGTCAAAAGATTTCTTAGTCTGTGCTTGCTTAAGTTCCATTGTTTCCAATGCTTTTCTCCTTTCCTCTTCAAGCTGCAACAACTCAACATACCTCAGTTTAAGGGGTTCTTCTTCTCCAAATAATAACATCTGATCAACTAGCTGCAAGGCTGGAAATTTAGTGGAAACTGGTAATTTGGCCTCTTTACCATAAACTAGGACATATGGGGAATTCCCAATTACCTGTTTAGGTGTAATCCTATCCAACCATAAGGCTGCCTTTAATTTAGAATGCCAATCTCTCTTATTTTCCTGCAGAGTCTTTTTGATAATTCTAATTAGATTTTTATTTGTAGATTCTACAAGACCATTACCTTGAGGATAATAGTTAGAAGAAGTGTTTAAATAAATCCTGTTCTTCACATCCCATTCTGTAATAGTTAGACCAATGAAAGCCATAGCATTGTCAGAAATAATTGATTGAGGAACTCCAAACCTGGTTGTAATATCTTCATAAAACTTTAACACCACAGGTCCAGTAGCCTCCTTTAATGCAATTACTTCAGTCCATCTTGTGAAATAATCAGTAGTAGTCAAAATCCATTTATGACCTGCACTAGAATTAGGATTAATAGGACCAATAAAGTCCATACCCCACTTAGCAAATGGCTGATCCACCACAATTGGCTTTAATGACAGCGCTGCCAGCCTTTGTTTACCTGCAAAAATTGCACATTTCTAACATTTTTTGGCCCAAACATGAGCATCCTTAAATAAATTAGGCCAATAATAGCCAGCCCTTAGTATTTTCTAGGCTGTAGTTTTAGGACCGAAATGTCCTCCACAAGATCCATCATGAAACTCAGATAAAATTCTACCTTGATCTAGTGAATCAATACATTTAAGAAACATTCCAGAATAGTCTTTTCTATATAGAACACCATCAATAAGAACATAGGGAATAGATTGTAACTTGTAGTATCTCCTTTTTGCCTTATCAAGATTATTTGGGCATTGCCTAGTTTGCAAGAATCTGGTCATAGCTGACAACCAAGTGATAGGATCATTGAATAATATAATATCACCTTGTAAATTTTTAGGTTCTTTAGAAACTTCAAACTGTTCTTCCTCTTCCACCATTTGAGCACAAAGGCCCTTGCCTCTAATCAGCTTAGTCACATGAATCTGTACATCATACTCCATAACCCTTGTTATCCAACCAACCCTCTTTTCATTAACATCCTTGTTTAACAAAAAATCTTTGATGCTAGGATGAGCAACCATTAAGTGCACTTTATTTCTAGCAATTAAATGCTTAAACTTCTTCAAAGCTTTAATAAGAGCTAGTACATGCTTTTCAAAAAAAGTGTACCTTTTCTCATTATTATCCATACCTTTGCTTAAAAAAGCAACTGGCTGCTCTTGTTTTTCATCATTCTTTTGAACTAGCATTGTTGAAATGGTATCAAAACCACCATAGGCATACAGAATAAAATCTTTAGTAAAATCAAGATTAACAAGAGTAGGGGCTAAAGACAAAGCATGTTTTATCAGTTCAAAATTATTTTTTCCTTCATCAGTCCAGCTGAAAGGAATACCTTTTTTAAGCATGGTAGTCAATGGTTTTAATAGGTTTTCAATATCAGGGATAAACCTCCTTACAAAATTAATTCTCCCAATAAAACTCTGCAATCCTTTCTTGTGTTTAGGCAATGAAAGGTCAAGAATTGCATGAATTCTTTCAGGATCTATTGTTGTTCCTTCCTTAGAGATCTGGTATCCTAAGAGTTTTCCCTCCTGAACTACAAACAAAAATTTCTTAGGATTTATAGAAATTTTGAATTCTCTACATCTTTGTAATATCTGTCTCAAATGATCAATGTGCTGATTTGCAACCTTGCTGTAAATTGTTACATCATCTAGGTACACTAGAACAAATTTATACATTAAATTCTTGAAATCCATATCCATTGCTTTTTGAAAAGTGGCTCTAGCATTTGATAGCCCAAATGGCATTCTTCTGTAAGCCATGATACCCCATTTAGTTGTAAAAACTATTTTAAATTAATTAGATTCTTTGACTAAAATCTGGTTGTAACCAGAATATCCATCTAAGAGTGAGAATCTCTTAGAACCTGAAACATATTGTAAAATCTATTCCATGGAAGGAAGAGGGTGTCTATCTTTCAGAGATGCCCTATTAAGGTCTCTAAAGTCTACACATAGTCTTATCTCTCCATTCTTCTTCCTTACTAGAACTAAGTTAGAAACCCAAGATGTGTGCTTAATAGGAAATATAATACCACCATCTAGGAGTTTTTTAAGCTCTTTTAACATTAATGGCTCTAACTTGGGGTTTATAGGCCTTTGCCTTTGTCTAATTGGCCTAGCATTAGGCTCCAATTATATAGTATGCTGGGTTAGTTGGGGATCAAAACCCTTTAGATCAGAGTAGTCCCATGCAAAAACATCATTATATTCTCTAAAAAGATCAATAAATAGTACTTTTTCTTCAGGAGAATTTATTTTACCAACCTTCAACCGCTTATCTCTAAAAATTTCCACTTCTTCATAATGATCTTCTTTAATCAGCAAGCTGGTTTTACCCTTCCTAAACTGATCATCAGAATTAAAAACTGATTCCAAGCTAACTAATCCCTTTGGAAGCTTATTGGTTTTCAACTGAATAATCTGGTCTTCCATTTGCTGAATGTTTTTGTTATCTCTCGAAGCTAAAAAATCATCTGTTTCTGTCAAAAAACTTAAGATATGTTCATCAGTATTGAAAACTTGCCAATAAGTGTCATTATCCAGAATGGATGGCCTAACAATTATCTTAATATGTGACTGGTCTGAAATTAGTCCTTTATTTTCCATTATTGCAATATGAGCACCAATACCAGCTAGCCTATCAACATGTAGATTTTCCCTTCTAGGAATTGAAATCAGGTTGAAAGCATCAAATTCATCTAGAATATCAGAAACTCTAGATTTATACATCTTAAGCAGATCATTTTTAATAGTATTGATGCCTCTCACCTGCTTAACAATAAGCTCACTGTTTCCAAATGCTCTCAGACACTTAATACCTCTCAAACTTGCCCACTCTAAACCCTGAATCAAACTCTCATATTCAGCCACATTGTTAGAACAAGGAAAGGACAACTTAAAAGTAGCATAAAATTTATCACCATCTGGCGATACTAGCATAACCCCTACACCAACTCCATCCTTATTCCTTGACCCATAAAAATACAAATCCCAAAGTTGGTTAGACACATCATATTCAGATTTTGGATCTTTAATTAAATTAGGAACTACTGAATCAGATTCTAAAATCATGTAGTTTCCAAAACCAGTATCAAACATGTCATCATTCTGTTCATTCCTAGTAGCCCATTCATCTAGAACAATATTTGGATATGCTTCAGTTTGAGTATTATACGATGGATAATTAAGTATTTCATCTTGATCCATGATCACACAACTTGCATTAATAGGACCTAGATTATAAGGCTCTATGTGATTTTTCACCAGTGATTCTGATTTTATGGTTACCTTAGTACCATATCTAGTTCTGAAGTACAAATGTGACCAATCTGATGAAAAATAGCCATCTATTTTGGCTGTGAAATCTCTTGACAGACACAGTGAAATATGCTGGTAAGTCAATAACATATATGTCCTGTGGAATTGAAAAATTTGGGCAGGAATGCAGGGTCAAACTTGCATTTTTAATAACTCCTAAAGTCTTAACAAAAGTTCTATCAAGCTAGACCACACCCTTCTCAAGAGGCTCATATTTCAAGTTTAGCAAATCTGCTACTTTCTTAGGCATGACAGTATTGGTTGCACCACTATCAATCATACAATTATGAACTAATTTATTTCCAATTATCAAAGAGACATAAAAAGGAGGAGGCTTTTCATTTGCAGATTTATTACCTTCCTTTTCTGATGTCTTTTGTGCATTTGACAATTTCTTATCAGTAGTTACTGCTATTTTTTCAATATTTGCAGCCTTCTTGACTTCTGGTATTACTGGCTGCTGAACTTTAGCAGGCTTTTTCTCTTCTTTTGATGGCTTTTCCTGAACCTTAGGAGGCTCAGAGTTAGTCATGACCACACTTGGTGATTGTTGTACTGTTTGTTGAGAATTAATTGCCAACTTGGACAATTCTTCTTTCAAAATCTCAATTTGTCCTGGAATAGACAGAGTTTCCCATGCAGACAAAGTAACATTTGTTTTTTTCATTGTATGCACACTATTGAACGGAATAGTAAATTGTACCTTATGTGATGATCTAGGAGAACTCTGATCAACATTCCTTTGAGTTTGATCTTTATTAGTGGAAGCTGACGGATTCTTTAAAATAGAAACTGGTGGAGAAGAAACATTCCTAGTAGATTGATTTGCTTCAAGGGCTCTCTTTTTTTCTCTTGTATTTGCTTCAATTGATGAATCTTCATTAAGTCCACAAATTTCTTCCTCTTGCCAGTTTAAGAATCCGGTATCTATAGCACTTTGGTCTGGTTGATTTTGGACCTCTTCAATAGACACATTCTGCTGTGAATTTATTGAATTTTGTACCATGAGAGCTTGATTAAGAATTCCATTAGAACATGTAGACTGATCATGTGGCTCATTGCATGGAAAACACCAGTCAGTAGTAATATTATTCTGAGTAGGAACAATATCCCTAACAGTATTAAGAGGTGCTGGATTGTACTATCTATTTGGTCTCATATTCTAATTCTGCCTATTTGCATTAGTATTTCCTTGAAATTGCTGCCTATTAGCCTAAAAATTAGGTTGGCTAGGATATTGTGAAGAAGAACCAGCAAATTGATTTTGAATAGAAGGGTTTGCCTGAGCTTGATTCCTCTTAAGGGCCACTAGATCATTACCAAAAGATTGCAACAAACTTTCAATTTTTTGTTGACTGTCCTTAATAGTCTATAATTCATTCAGAGGGGTTGCAAGAGCTATTTCTAAAGGTTTAGAAGATGGGACAATAGATAATGGTGGAACTACCAATGGCATATTAGACTGTATATTAGGAAAGAAAGACATAGGAGGCCTAGGAGCTATCTTTCCTACCTGGGTAAGACTATTCTCTGCCCTAATAGTAGTATCAAAAGCTTGAGGTAAAGTATTACCTCCCATAGATTGAATCATTACAGAGATATCACTATTCAAACTCTTCAAATAATATAAAAATGCATATTTAGTTGAAGGTCTTACCGTAACAGGGATCCGATTCCAAGTCTTCTGAAAATGGAGATTAAAATCACTCATCTCCTCTTGTGGGGCTCTCTTGATTGTAGTTAATTGTTCCACAATAGACAAGTTATCAGATTTTTCCTCAAAAAATTTAGATAGCCTTTAACCCAAGGCATCCCAAGTAAAAATAGAATCCACCGAGAGGGTTCTAAACCAATCAAGGGCTTTACCCTTGAGTGATGTAGCTAATAGCTTCAAAGCCACATCTTCTTCTATAACATGATGAACATTGCAAAGAGTTGCAACATATCTGATGCGTTCAATGGCTGTTATTGGTCCTTCTCCAGTAAATGATGGCAAGCCTTTAAGAGTAGCTAATGGAACATTATTGTGATTTGCAATCCTCAAAGGACTGCCTTGATTGAATGTAACAAATGGTAAATTCCTAGCCATTGCTTGATGTGGAGGAGCTTGCTGTTGAATAGCCGATGTAACAAAAGGTTGAGCAGGCTGAACTACCTTCCTTTGATAAGGCTTTAGATTCTAGGGAGTTACTGTAGTACCACTTACAAAAGCTTTGAGAACAGAATTATCTATAGATAAATTTTCAATACTTGGAAATTCTGATCCGGTATGATTAGGAATGTCTAGATCCTCAGGAAGATTGAGCTCCTCAATGATAACCTCAAGTTCTTCTGAATTCACCGCTTGTTTTTCAAAAATAGGATTATCAAATGATGAGAAATCTGAATTCAAAGAAGTACCTATTGGATCATGCGATGTTCTTCCACCTCTAGATGATCTTCCTCCCCTTCTACTTGGTTGTATTTCTTGATACATGAAACCCTCCTTATTTGATCCCATTGGAGTTTTGCTCATTAAAATCCACACTTAGAGCTGTAACTGAAATTTGATACAACCATAGATCTAACAGCTCATAACTAAGAAGCAATTCATGGTCCCACTAGGCATGCCAAAAACTATTCAGGCTTAGAATTGTTACCCTAACTCAGGCATTAAAGCAACACAACAATTCTATCTTGACAATGGAAACCTCTCCTAGCTATGGGTAAACTATGAATGAAGAGGAATCTCTGGATTCTAGGCCGGTTCCTATAAAATATGGAATATCACTTTCCTGATCTGCTATTTGTTGGGAAAAGGGAAAAGAATACTATAATTAAAAGATTAGGGTGATACACCAAGAAAGATTTCAGACTTTACAAAAAAGCTGAAACATCAATCCTAACTCACAAGTGAAGATCTCAACACTCTGAATCTCTGCTCAACATATAGGTTGACAAAACCTGCTATCAGGGTTTTACCACGAATAGCTTGGATAATCAACAAACATACATTTCTCATACAAGGTCTAGGAGAAATTGATTATCTTGAGAAGGAACATAAATCTACTCACTTCCTTTAGATAATAAATAATAAAACACTTGTTAGAAAAGATGAAAACAGGATCCAATATCAAAATAACTTCACAAATATGAGCCAAAATTTTTGATTCATTCCCTCCAAAATCTGACAAAAATGATTACAAAATGGCCTTCAAAGCACTTAGGAACAATGTGTTCGCTATATGCCCTCTCTCCAAAATCTGCAACCCCTAATTGATCATTCAAAATCAATTTTATATCCTGCCTATGCCTCAAATCCTAAAATCCAAGTCTTTCAAAATGCCCAATCTTAGCCCAAAAATGTGCCCAAAAACATGCCAATAACTAAGCCTTTAAAAAAAACTTCGTCTAAATGCCTCCCTAAATTTTGGCTTATAATAAGGAATTAAATCCTTTTACAAAGAATAATTGCCAAAATTATGAAAAAAAATTAACATTAGATAAAAATCTAATATTAAATAACCTAACCTCACCTCCTAACTTAGATAAAAGATTCTAAGTGTAAAACTATATGCAATGTGGAGAAAGTCGACATGACTTTTCATCCACTTGCAATACAATGCAATAATCAAGGAAGGTATGAGGTGGCATGTTTTTGGTTTTCAAAATGCTATAGGAAAAGACATATGCATTGAAGGCATTCAATTTGATTTGCTTGGTGGACTCCAAATTTTGATGCACTCATTTTGGTATCGGCAGTTGTGCTTATCACATTCTTGCTGGAGAAATTTAGGGAAGAAGAAACCCTAACTGGTTGAAGCCTTCAAAAACTTGGCGAAGGAACTTGACTGTGAATGCATCTCACTATTACTAGAGATCACTGTGACTTCTTATTGACTGTATCTTCAAACAAAGAGCTTGACATCTAGCAAACTTGGGCTGGTATGCAACTGTAAGTTATTATCAAGCTCAGTTTATTTCTTGGAGTTTGTTTTCTTGCACACATAGTTCTCGGCTTTTTTGAAAATACTAGTATATTACTTACCATAAATCATGGCATTTTCTTAGTTCTGGGTTTTATTCAGTCTTCATAGATAATTTGTTGGAAATTGATGAATCACGACTTTTATACTGGCTGTTAACAGTCATACGACTGGTGCTTATTTGTTTCTTGTACAAATGCTTGATCTTATCCTTGGTAAGAGTTTTTCTTATATTTGCAAGCTGTGAACTCGATATAAAATTTGTGTTATAGTCACGGCTTAACTATTGATTGTAACACACTTTACTCTCAGTTGTTCCTTGTTCTTGGAATGTGACTCAAAGCTCACCTTGTTAGCAGCCACTGTTGGTATTGGGTGACTGAAACTTTTCATTTGATACACAAACCGCAAGCTCCATATTATGATTCACAGCACCCACTGTGGTTTCATTCCTTTGCTTCTTTTCTAGCATGATCTCCAAACCTATGGATGGAAACTTGTTTGTATTAACAGTCACGGCTTGACTATTCTGAAAACTGTGAGCTCCATATTCATCTTGTGCTACAATTATAGCTTCTATACTTTGATTCATGACACCCACTGTGGTTTCATCAAAACCGTGACTGGTAAAGATATTGGGTTCTTGAATCTTAAGAAGGAAAACAAAACCCTTTATACCATTTGGACACTAGCAGTCTAGTATATAGCTTGTGGGCCTTATTTGAAAATGACCATTGTGATTTTAATTCATATGCAAAAATATTAAGCTCGGTTTGAAAGAAAAATGAACTCCCCGACATTAAGCATTGAAAATGATTATTTTGAAGATTTGGCTTGTCTTGATCTTGTTCAAGCCCTTGAATGGTAAATATATAACATTCTCTAATATACATGAAGCTTTCTTTGCATACCTATCCATTCATCACACTGGCATGAACTTTGAATTACTATCTATAGAGACTTTATTAAATCTAGTCTTTCCTTCAGCATATGACTGTGACGATAATGAAAACCAGAAAGCTTGACGGGGAATTCTGAACATAACAGATGAATACTCTTTTTTTGACAAGCTTTATGAAAACACTCTGTATAAAACAAAGAGTAACTAGAAATTGATTTAAAAGCTTTCTATAGTTTGTACATAAATTGTAATTGAAGTATTCAAACTATTTCATTCTGCTGATCTAAAATGAACCTGTGTAATCAATAATAGTAAATTTGATGAATTGGTGAACTTGCTCCTTTGCAAACCATATATTATGAGCTCAGAAATGATGAACAATTGCTCCAGGAAACCATGATACACCTCTAATGACTTAATAAAGGTTCAAGGTTATGAGTGAAAAATGTTAAAAGATATAATCAGTTATAAATAAAACTATAACATCTTTCACTCATAACCTTCGCAAACCTTAGAAGGTGATTACGACTGAGAGATGCTCAAGAAAAATCATTATTCATTGCACAACAGATAAGTAGCTTTCTTCTTTATGATATTCCTCTATTAGCTATGCATACTTTGTTCTAGTTTATACATATTTTATACTTTTTGTTCAGCTTTCATCCTGTAGCTTTGTCCACTGTATACAATTCTCATTAATGCTAAAACTGCACTTAATATGATAAGTACAACAAGATGAAAATGTTTGTTCACTATTAATGGAGTTTGAGCACGGGCTCATGACATTCAAAAACACCAGAATGTTAACTAATGATGTTCGAACATGGGTTCATGACACTCAATAAAAAAAAACTGTAAACATTTTATCATTGTATGGCTCAATCTTGAGGCACTCTTTCTGTATTCATCAACAAATATGTTTAAAGCTTGAAAATGTACTTTTGAAACAACAAGGACATATTATACCAATATTTATGCAGCACCATTTGTATCTTGAACTTTAAAGTTGGCAATCATTAGTACTTCTTGTAGCACTCTTATCATGGGAACCCAACTTGATCTGCATCTTTGACAATGACTGAATGTGAAAACTAGTCAGCTATTAGCTGTAAGATAATCTGTTAAGCTCTCAAATAACATCATTATGAAATGCATTATCTGGAAAAGGTTTCTTATTTTGAAACATACTAAGTCCCTTTAATTCAGACACCTGGTTAATAAAAAGGACAACATACGCCACAATGATCATTAGTAGTAAAAGGTTTCATGTCAGAAACAAGTCCCTTTAACACTACCTTGCAGTGAGTGCCAGTGTACATTTCCTTATTTCATTTAATTTTCTAGATTGATATGCAGTATTGAAAACTTGATTGCTACAATATGTTATTTGTTTTTGATGTATTTCTTAGATCTAACAGGATCTAACCATATTTTCCTTTCTTATGTAGATATGAAACCCTAAAGACCTAGATGTAGATGGAAACCTTAAAGGCCTAGATGCAGATGGAAACCTGGACTTATGAAGACCTAAATGTAGAGACCTAGCAAAAAACCAGCTGACATAAACCAATACAAAAGGCAATGCATGGGACCCCTATTCCATACTTCAATCTTTCTTTCAATTCTGCAATGTACTCTACTTATTGATGAAACATGAAACAAGAAAGGACATTTGTATATCACATTCAGTTTGAAAGCACAATGTAATGATTATTTATGAATTTTTGGAATTTTTTGGAATAATAATCAATACTTAGAGTACAATAATGACATCTAGAATGAATGCAATAAGGACATGTAAACTAACAAAACCTGCAAGGTAGTGTTAATTAGACAAACAAATGCAACCTTTTCCTACTTATGCTTATTGTATTGTATGATGTATTTTTGAGTAACAAAACTCTAACCCTACAACAAGGGAAAGAATTTATAAAGAACATAATTTAAAAATTAAAGAAGAGGTGATGACCTTGGACAACAACCTCTCACATAAAAGGATATCCATAGCCAAAACATTAGCCAGTATAATGAAATAATGTTGCAAAATAAACAAATACCACTAAGCTAGGTAAAGTAGATCCTTGGACAAAGAGAAAGAAGGAAGACCTTGCTCCCTAGGGATGAAAGCAGGGATACCTTTGAAAAAAAAATGTCTTTAGAAAAGATATCATGAATACTAAAAGAGAGCTATGGATGATTATGATCATATTACAAAACCATAGGGGTAGAATATAGAAAGAATAACCAATTATGCTCAAAATAGAATACATTCTAAGAGCATAATGGATTCTAGAGAACTGGAAGAGATACCTCTTGCCCCCTAGTGAAGAGACAAGATTAGAAAAGATCTACATTATAGAAGAGTGAGGGGTAGTCCCTGTATCGAAATTATGAAGAAATTATAAAACCGCACGAGAGAGAGATATAATTCCTAAAGAAGCTCTTTATCTAACATACAACTTAAAATGTACACAATTAGAAAGTAAATGTGTATTACTATAGTGAAAAGGACATTTGTACTTGGAGAGAGCATCTTTTGGTATAGGTTTAAAGATTTCTTTCTTAGAATTCATTAATTGAACATACACCTTCTTAGCCACATCTTGAGGAGTATCAAGGTAATCTAAGGAAGGTGTTGGAAGAAGAACATGAAGAGGTGGGTGGCGATCAAAATAAACCACCTTAAATTAAGATAGCAAAAATCCAAATCCACACATATCTTGTTTAGGGGATAGATGAACAAGATACTTAATACCATGCTCATTAACACCAAGCCCTAAACCCTTATAACCCTGTTTAGCCATCATATTGTATCCTGTAGTATACATATCTTGTAAAGCTTCTATAAGAGGTGTTGTTTATGGTGATCATGAGAAAAGGTTGTATAAGGTGGAATAGTAGGTTTAGAAGAAGTTTCTTTTGTCTTCCCTTTAATATCATCATGGATCAGATAAGAAGGGGAAGGTAAATCCAAGAATTATTTCACATCTACATCATGAACCATAGTTTGAGCCTCACCATAAGTGTGGGAAGAACTAGGAATAGCAGATGGAGAATTGGGAATATTAGGAATGTTAGGAATTGGATTAGGAAGGATAGGATTAGGATTAGGAAGATTAGGAACTAGATTAAGAAGGATAAGATTAGGAGATGGTTTATCATCTACCAAATTCTTCACATAATCCATAAGAGTAATAAGTCCACCACATACATCCTTAATGAAAGTTTTAAAAGTAAGAAGGTTAGTATTAGTCAATCTCACAATAGCATAAGCAAGTGAAACATGAAGAGTGAAAAACATAATAAAATGGATGATACACTCATAAACATCATAAGTAAAATAAAGAGATGCCTAGAGGAGAATAATAAGGAAAATAGCCACACACCAAAGCATCTTAAAGATCCTCATAGTAAATGAAATGTAAGAAATATTTTTGTATTTTGTAGAGTATATAGATTTTTTGTTTTTTGAATTTTAAAATGCAAGAGCATAAAAGGAAACTAATCTAAGCTAATCTCAAGGACAGGAGGCAAAGTATCCAACACCAAAAAGAAAGAGTTGTCTATCGTGGGTTCACCAAAATGTAAGATATAAAAATATATGTAAAGATATATTTTTATATCTATGTGGTTGTGGGGTGTGCGATGGAAAATGTTGTGCACATATAAAACTAATAAAACATAAACACTTATCTTGAAAGGTAACAGATCTGGAAAATGCCATTTTCTAGTGTCTGGACTCAATTTCTGGAAATTTTGTAACCGGATCTGGCCTGGAAACATAGAGACAGAGAAAACCCTGAAATCTTTTGCTTCTCTGAGAAAGGCCGACCTTGACCCAGGTAAAGGTCAACCTTGAACCCTTTATGTTGACCTTGAATTGCGCTATTTTGATGGAAATTCTATTTGTGGATCTCAAAAGTTTTCTGAAAAGGGTATCCAAATTTGTACTATAACTCATTGTTCCGCACTTGTTCCTACAAGAGAGATAGTTTTGTTGTTTGGATGAGGGGTTTAACTTGGTCAAACAACGGTTTGGAATTGTAATGTATAAAAATATGTGGTGGTTAGATATGAATGATCTCTATGAATAGATAGGATTTGGAAAGGTAAGATCTTCTTCTTAACCCCAAATTCCCAAAGGAAATATCAAAATTGATTAAACACAAGAAAATGGTCAATGCGTAAATGAATCAATCGATGAAGCATATGAAGAAAGAAGAAAACATTATATTCCATTATGGAAGGGAGTATTGAAATCTTAATTGAATTGAAGACAAATACTAACCTCAAAGTATGACAGATTTGGAAAATGCTATTTCCTAATGTCTATACCGAGTTTTGGGAAGTTCTGCAATAGAAACATACAGACAGAGAAAACCTAGAAATATTTTCCTTTTTTGAGAAAGGTCAACCTTGACCCAGGTAAAAGGTCAAACTTGACCCCTTTATGTCAACCTTGACCTGTGCTGCTCTGATGAAAATTCTGTTTGCAGATCTTGAAAGTTTGCCGAAAAGGGTGTCCAGATCTGCATTGTAATTCATTGTTCCATAGCTGTTCCTACAAGAAAAATGGTTTTGTTTGTTGGGGGGGAAGGGTTTTGCCTTGGTCAAACCCCAATTTAGGAATTAACCTTGAAATTGAATTGAAATTGTAGTAATAAACAAAGTAAATGAAATAATTCACCTTGCCTATGTTGAGACCCTTGTGGAGGATTTGAATACTTGAATCCACAAGTATGGATGCTCCAAATGAATGTATAATTAGATGTAGGATGTCTCAAATCAATTTTCTTTAGATCTTCAACACCAATCTTGAATGGATCTTGGAATAGGAAAAAGCTTGAATGGATGTGGATGGAGAAATCTTCAACAAGAGGGCTCCATAGAGATTGAATCCTTCAATGGCTACCAATGGATCTCCTTGATGAATTAAATGTTGAATGCTTGAACATAAATGAATGCTTGAATTCTTTCCTTCTCCTTCTTGCTTGCTTCTTGATTTCTTGATTATACTTGATTTGTGATTGAAAAATTTGATACTTGATGGAGAAAATGAGAGGAGAAGGCTTCCTTTTATACTAGTCTAGGGCACAAACTTTTAGAGAGGCCTACATAGGAGAATTAAATTCCCATTTAAGCCTTTACCCCTAGAAATGGACCTAAGTTAAATATAATTTAAGAGTTTACCATTTCAAAGCCCAAAATAGCTGACCCAAAAGTGGGAAATAAATCTTTCCGAAACCTAACATCTAGAAGTTTTGGGATTTTGAAATTTGGACCCTGGGTCAAAGTCAAGGTCAACCTTGACCCCGAGGTCAAGAATATGAGAATTTAAATTTAGGATGTCGTAATTATGTAGAAAAGAAGTGGAAAATGGGGTAGAATAGGGGAAAAAGCTAGATCCAAGTTAAAGACCCATTCAAGGCATTCAACATGACCCCAAACCACTTACTCAAGGGTCTAAACTAGTCCTAAATGGAAGTGCTTCTATTTTCTGATGCTACATTTAGCCCCCACTTTAGCAAGAGTATGGTCTTGATGCAAACTCTTGGCAAAGGAGATCATAAAGAAAAAGACAATCTTATTGAAATCAAAGGGACAAGGAATCCTCAAGGCCCCAGGCACTCAAGTCTTCATCAACTCCAAGTTTAAAATAAGAGAGACATCTCTAAAAGAGAGAAAAGGGTGTGATTACCTTGCACAATGAGAACTTATGTCCCATTGTGAACCACACAAGGAAACAATGCAACTGGAAAGATGGAGTTGAACCGCCTAGTCAATGTGGTTACTCACTAGTCAACCCATCAAGGATTCACCCTTAGGAATATTCTATTCCAAAAGAGCAAAGCCAAAACAAGAGAGATCCAGTCTTAAGGACACCTTCGACCTTAAGGGATAAAAACTCTAGAAATTGAAATTGGAGAGATCAAGAGATCCTATAAGATTAAAATCCACGCTTTAAGGATTAGTCACTAATCCATAAAGGGAAAAAAGAGCTTTGAAAAATAATATATATATTGAAAGTGCGTGTGTGAAAAAAGTAAGCAGAGCATATGCCCCCATGTTAAAGTCAGTGCTAACACTTTAACAGGAGTGATGGCTTTAACAAAAACATAAACAACTCCATTGAATACGTTTCCACTACAAGATGCCCCCAAGCGAAGACAAATCAAGGGAAATACCACATAAACATACAAAGAACACAGAAGGGATCTACCTACCATAGGGTCAGTATGAACGTAAGATAATATTTATATATGATATTATTGCAAATGAATTGACATCATTCCCCAAAGAAAGCAGAACTACAATCACAATGGAGGAAAGAAAATGTAAGAGTTATGAAGAAGAGTCTTTTTGGACCACAACATGGAGACCAAAAATAATCAATGCTACCAAGTCGCAAATCCAAGCAAACTACACAAGGAAGACATTTAGGAACAATAGCATAGGTACATCATAACATGAAAACAACATATAGAAGAATAGAGATATATATAGAGGAATAATACAATAGGTTCAATTACTTTATCACCTTGTACCAACAAAGTAACAAGGGTGGTATAAAAGAATCTAACAAACATTTAGCAAACACATTACGGGAGAAACACAATGCAATAGGCAAACACACAAAAAGCTACCATGTAGGACAAGACAATCAAGTGCATCGCCTACTCTCCCCATCTCATTCTATGTCATTTAGGGAAGGTGGGAAACTTACAAGAGGGACTATATCCAACGCAGTAGGAATAATAGCCAATTCCAAACAAGGATTTGAGAATCATAATGTTTGATACTGGGTGTAATTATCAATTGTACTGAAAGCATATTAGGTAAATCAATATCAATGTCAATAGTCTCATATTCATCATTACCATCATTAGTATCATCAAGAGTATCTTCTTCATCAAGATTAATCGAAATAGAATCTAAGATAAAAATAGAATCATCATAATCATTCATTTTAACATCATTATTAACATTAAATTCTTCTAACACATTAGGCATATGCTGATCAAAAGAAGGTAAAGAACTTTGAAGAAAAAAGGCACGAGCCTTAGCTTGAGCTCTATGCTTCTTACGACATTCATTGGTAGATTGGTTATGTTTTGTCTTGTTTGAAAAATGTTGAGAACTAGGAGGGACAACCTCCAGTTCCTTCACAAGTTCTATAGGAGGATTAGTAGGATTCTTAGTAGGCTGAAAAGCAACACTAGGATCTTGATTAACAAAACTAGAAGCCATGGACAAAGGAGGTATGGAAGGCATAGGAAAAATACCACAGTTAAGATCCATCTAAGGCATGCTGAACTCAAGAATCTTGCGATGTTTATAGGCTTGATATGAGTGAAAAAGGTTATTAGGTCAAGAAGGACATGAATTAGGTAATGAAGGCCAAAATAAGTCAAGAGTAGAACAATCCTTGGGCCTAGAAGGTTGATATAAACTATGATTAATCATCTTCACTTCTTCATCATGAATGAATTTAAGACACTTAATGATAGGAGAAGAAACAACATGCATGGAATTCAACCAAGGCAAACCAACCTTAACTTGGAACTGATCAGAAGTAGGAACAATAACAAATGTAGTGTCCACAATTTTACCACAAAGTTCAAAAGGCAAGTTAATAGAACCAAATGATGAACAAAGAAAACCATTACAATTTTTAATCCACACATCATATGTATCATAAGAATCATGTTGTAAGTTCTTCATAAAAATATTTTCTTCAGTAATAACATTGACTAAGGATGTAGGATCAACAAGACAACTGTGCGTAGGTATATTAGAAATCCTAGCATAAATGTAGAGGGGACCATCGAGAGCTTTAATAGTCTCAGAATCATCAAAGGTGATCAAGAGTTCCCTAAGTCTTTTATTCTTAGGTTGTTTTCAAGGTTTAGGTTGAGGTTTTGGTTTAGGCTTAGGTTGAGGTGGAACTTGAAGTTGAGGTTGAGATTGAGGCTAGGGTGGAGATATAGATTGAGATAAAATAGCATGCTCCACATGGTTAACAATATGATTAAGATCATCCATCTTTGAATCATAAACAATATCCATAGAAGATTACTGAACAATAGTATTAGTATCATGTGTAGGCAAATGATTCGTATAGATTTTGAGGTTTTGATAAGGAGGAGAGATAGATTTGTTCCCACTGCCATCAAAATTATCAACAAATAAAGCATTAGAATCAATTAAGTCTTGAACCTTATGTTTTAAAGAATAACACTTCTCAGTATCATGGCCATTCTGATGATGGTATTGACAAAAGGCTTTGAAGTCAAAAGATTTGGATGCCATCATAGTAGGTAAAAGAGGTTGAATAGGAGGTAAAGTAATCATATTAGCAGTCAACAGTTTATTCATAATAGAATGCAAAGATTCAGAAAGAGGAGTAAACATACAATTAAAATGAAAAGAAGTGGATGCATAAGTGGCATTGTTGGATGCAACAACAACTTGATCAACAACTGCATTTTCTTGCTTATTTATCTTGACATAGTTGTTAGGTTTTTGAAACTTGTTGGGATTAGGAGAAACATCACCCTTATCAACTAGGATAGGAGCCATTGGAGTGTTGCTCTCAAATTGACTCACTTGTAATTGATAATGATGAAGCGCTACACAAAGTTGTTGAAAAGAGGTAAATTCAGTAAGGAGAATCTTATCTCTAATATCTTTTTGTAAATTTGAAATAAACATACGTTGAATATTGATATCAGGATCATGATAAGAAATTTGAGTATACAAATACTTAAATCTACCAATAAATTCAATCAATTTTTCTTTAGTATTTTATTTATAATGCATCAAATCAGTTAAGGACACTTGCGAACCAATGTTATTTTGGAATTGTTTAATAAAGGCATTAGCAAGTTTTGGAAAAGAATCAATAGAATAAGGAGGCAAGGAACAATACCATTGCAAGACCTTATCATGAGAAGTTCTTGCAAACAACTTGGCTAAAATCCTATGGTCATGAGCATAGTCACTACAAAGGATTTGAAATATTTTAACATGAGTAACAGGGTCTCCCCTACCATTTTAATTCTCAAGATGAGGCATATCGGCTTGCTGAGGAACAAGAGCACGAATAATGTCTAGGGATAAAGGACTGCCCATGTTACATGTAAGAATACTAAACTTGGATTGAGTTAAGACACAAGTTGTTGTAAAGAGGACACACTTTGAGCCAAACTAATGATTGTGGAATCATTAGATGAAATAGGAGGCATAGAAACATTAGAAAAACTAGGAAAAGTGTATGTAGCAGTCGGAATGGAAGACACAACTGGGAGAATACTTGGAACCACAGTTGGAAGAGGATTGGAATAAGTAAAAGGAACATTATGGTAAGAAGGTTTTGAATTAGGTAGAGACATAGGTGGAACAGTCATAGGAAGAGAGGGAACCGATGTATTCACTAAAGGAGGAGTATAAGTAGGAATGCTAGGTAAAGGAATAGAAGAAGGTTCCACACTAGTGATAGGAGGAGTGAATCCTAATTCTTGAGCTTCTTGAGCTAGAGGTTTAACATTTAAATGCACAAGATTAGTAATATTATGCAAGAGATTAACACCTTGATCACTATCACAAAGGAATTTCTTAAGAGCCTCTATAGCTTGAATAGAATCTTGATTATGGTTTTATTGAATAAGCCAATTTTCCATTTTATCAAGTTTAGTTGAAAGTTTTTGGAATTGTTCAGGAGGAACTCTTAAAGAATCATCCTTATCATGAGATGAGTGAGAAGAGTTATGCTCCAGAGTAGGATTGGAATCATGAGTAATCAAATTGTCATTTGGGATCCTAAGGACATAAGATGAAGACTTAGGATCAAAGAAACCCACAAGTCTACAACTTCTTCTAACCAAAATATTATAAGTAGGACTAGAGATAGTAAAGCTCATATACCAATGCAATACAAATGAACTAAACTAGGAAAACACAAAACATGAACAAATATTTTATTTTTATTTTTGCTTTATATGAAATGTAAATGCAAGCACATGCAAGATCTAACACCATAAAAGAAAGAGTTGTCTATCGCGGGTTCACCAAAATGTAATGTATAAAAATATGGGGTGGTTAGATATGAATGATCTCTATGAATAGATAGGATTAGGGAAGGTAAGATCTTCTTCTTAACCCCAAATTCCCAAAGGAAAGATCCAAATTGATTAATTACAAGAAAATGGTCAATGCATAAATGAATCAATCGATGAAGAATATGAAGAAAGAAGAAAAAATTATATTCCGTTATGGAAGGGAGTATTGAAATCTTAATTGAATTGAAGACAAATACTAACCTCAAAGTATGACAAATGTGGAAAATGCTATTTTCTAGTGTTTGTACTGAGTTTTGGGAAGTTTTGCAGCTAGATCTGGAACAGAAACAAAGAGACAAAGAAAACCCAAAAATCTTTTCCTTTTCTGAGAAAGATTGACGTTGACCCAAGTAAAAGGTTGACCTTGACCCCTTTATGTCGACCTTGACCTGCGCTACTTTGACGGAAATTCTGTTCGCGGATCCTGAAAGTTTGCCGAAAAGGGTGTCCAGATCTGCACTATAATTCATTGTTCCATACCTATTCCTGCAAGAAAAATGGTTTTGTTTATTGGGGGGGGAGGGGTTTTCCTTGGTCAAATCCCAATTTAGGAATTAACCTTGAAATTGAATTGAAATTGTAGTAATAAACAAAGTAAATGAAATAATTCACCTTGCCTATGTTGAAACCCTTGTGGAGGATTTGAATCCTTGAATCCACAAGTATGGATGCTCCAAATGAATGTAGAATTGGATGTAGGATGTCTCATATCAATTATATTTAGATCTTCAACATCAATCTTGAATGGATCTTGGAATAGGAAGAAGCTTTAATGGATGTGGATGAAGAAATCTTCAACAAGAGGGCTCCATAGAGATTGAATCCTTCAATGGCTACCAATGGATCTCCTTGATGAATTGAACGTTGAATGCTTGAATGCTTTCCTTATCCTTCTTTCTTTCTTCTTGATTTCTTGATTATACTTGATTTGTGATTGAAAAACTTGATACTTGATGGAGAAAATGAGAGGAGAAGGCTTCCTTTTATACTAGTCTAGGGCACAAACTTCTAGAGAGGCCTACATAGGAGAATTGAATTCCCATTTAAGCCTTTACCCCTAGAAATGAATCTAAATTAAATATAAATTAAGAGTTTACCATTTCCAAGCCTAAAACAACTAACTTGGAAGCAGGAAATAAATCTTTCCGAAACCCGACATCCGAAAACTTTGAGATTTTGAAATTTGGACCTTGGGTCAAGGTCAAGGGCGACCTTGACCTAAGTCAGGGTCAAGGTTGAATTTGACCTAGGTCAGGGTCGAGGTCAAATTTGACCTAAAATGTCGACCTTGACCTTGAGGTCAAGAATCTCATTATTTCAATTCAGGATGCCATAATTATGTAGAAAAGAAGTAGAAAATGGGGTAGAACAGGGGAAAAAGCCAGATCCAAGTCAAAGACCCATTCAAAGCATTCGACATGACCCCAAATCACTTACTCAAAGGGCTAAACTAGTCCTAAATGGAAGTGCTTCTATTTTCCGACGCTATAGGAATCAACCTTAAAATAGAATTGAAATAGAGAATGTTAGCAAGTAGTAGAAATAGATCTAACAATGAAGCTATGTTATTCAATAGATATGCAATTATATTTGAAATGTAAACAAGTATGTTAATGTGAAAGATTGGACTCAACACTAATAACCATAAATGTAAATCAAAACCTCCATGATTGTATTCTTGGAATCCACTTTGAAGGAAGAATGAATAGATCTTGAAGATGAACAAAGGATCTTGAAGGAAGATCACACCACCATGATGGATAGATCTAGGGTTTGAATGATGAATCTTGAATGATTGAACCAAATCCCTTCAAAAGTTTGAATTTTTGAATCCTTGATCTTCAATGGAGAACTTGAATGCTTGAATATAGATGATTTCTTGAATGCTTCCTTGATTGAGAATTCTTGCTTGAGTTGGAATGGATTGCACACTTGATTGAGATGGATGGAAATGAAAGGAGAAAGATTCCTTTTATACTAGTCTAGGGAAAAAACTTCTAGAGAGGCTAGCATAGGAGAATTAAATTACCATTAAGCCTATACCCTTGGAAGTGGACCTAAATTAAATATAATTTAAGAGTTTATTGTTTCAAAACCTAAAACAACCGACTCGGAAGCAGAAAATAAATCTTTCTGAAACCCGACATCTGGAAACTCTCAGAATTTGAAATTTAAACCTTGGGTCAGGGTCGAGGTCGACCTTGACCTAGAAGGTTGACCTTGACTCTGAGGTCAAGAACCTCAAATTCATAGAGCCAGGTGCCAGAAATAGGCTAGAAATAAGTGGAAAACAGGGTAGAACAAGGGAAAAAGCCAGAAACAAGTCAGAGACCCATTCAAGGTGTTTGACATGTCCCCAAACCACCTACTCGGAGGGCTAAACCAGTCCTAAATGGAAGTGCTTCTATTTTTTGATGATACACATACATACATACATACATACATATATACCCCATTCATCTCATATTTACACTTATACAAACATTAATAGTACCATAAGGTCGATATCAAATATTATTAAATTGGAAAGTTACGTACCATATTGCTTATCATTACTTTTATGTAGACTTTTAATCTGCTAACTCCTCCTTATATTTCCTTGCCTTCCTTGTCTAGGAAATGATAATATAACATAAAGATGTCTCTTTGTAGAGACATGTCTTTTTACGATAGCCTTATGTATTAATAAATATTACATTAGTTAAGCTTATATATTATGTTATATGTTTTATTATTTATTTTTATTTTATATTATGTTAATATATGTTTATATATAAGATTAATTTATTTTATTTTTTTATATTAGATTAATACTTAATTAATATCTATTATATATATTTATAAAGAGATTAAATATATGATATTTACATTATAATTATATAATTTTTATTTAATATACATGTTAATATTATTAAAATTTCTATTGTTTAAATCTTATATATTATCAATTTTGATTTCAAATAGGGATAGTACAGTGTGCATTGTGATATAAAATTCTTGTCCCGATTATCTATTTATTCAAGATGTACTGCATGTTTTTTAGACTTGATTTTCTTGTATTACATTAAATGTTTTGTGTGTAAGTGCTTTGTAGATTGTTAAAACTCGTAGAATTGGGAGTTGACAATTTTTTAGAGTATCTTTGGGTTTTAGAGGGTGTTTTCATCATTGCCAATGCATGCGTAGGTGTGTATATATCGATTTATGTTTTTTAAAAATTGTAATAATATTCTTTGAATATGGGAAATCCTTACTGTAATGTGCTTGCCTATTTCTACACACTTGTCTGCTAGAGCATCTTCAATCTTGAAAATCCACCTTTATTATGCTTGATAGATGTTCTTATTGTGTTCCAAGGCTCACATTTTGGCACCGCTAGGTAGGAATTAG